>JAGDQP010026961.1:0-25410 GCA_022664845.1 Lepisma saccharinum
GAAGCCTTCAAAAAGTCCTGGGGACGAGCCTCGCTGTTTTGGAACTTTAGGATGAAAAACTTTAGGATAAGTTTACGCGCGTGCAATAAAAAAAAACCGCACCTGACCTTAACTAACCTCCGAGTGCCCTTGGTCACTACTTTTATTAACTTTCCTAATGCGTGTAAATAACTAAGGTTTCTTACCCACTTCAAAGTGCAATGTTCGGCCATTGAAACAGTGGTAACCTCCTCGAGTCGCGTGTGCAATAAAAAAAACACCGCACCTGACCTTACCTAGCCTCCGAATGCCCTTGATTACTACTTTTATTAAGGTAAATGCGGATGTTTTAAGTGTCTAAAGTATATTCAAAGCATTTTAAGTGTAAATGAGGGGAAATCGTCAAAAACATGCGAAAATGTGCGTATATGGTCCGAGGAACATGTACCGGAATGCAATGTTCTAACCGCGATGCGCCCAGAAATTTAGCTTTGGAATTTTCCTTACCTGGTCATCCACGGTCACCCTATCAAAGAAATGCCAAAAGAATTTGTAGTACATCGGATCTACATACCTCAATATGACATTCGATTCTTGTACATAAACTGCTGGAATGGAATTTGGAAGCCTTCATAGTCTTCAATAACCTACAAACACGTGATGTACGTACGTACCTTCCGACCGATTCCGAAGTTTGCAACTTCGCATTGAAGTTATGAAGTAATCTATTTCAGAAGGGCGGGCGGGAACTTCCCACACCACGAAAGAAAAGCAATTAAACAAAAGAGCAGCGTTGCGAAATGCGATTGCGAACAGAGCTGAGAAACTCGCCACAGCAATAAGTCGCTAGAACGCGCTAAATGGAACTTTGAAAGTTGCTTTAAAAGGCGCCAAACAAATCGAGGGCGCAAAAATGCTTCGTTTCGGTGCTATATACTGCCGAAAGTGTGGGCAAATGAAATGTAGAGCTTTTCATTTCCATGCCATTGACAGTATAATTTATGCGGCATGGTTTCCTCAAAAACTTCGAATGTGTGGAAGTGAGTTACTTAACAAGGCATAGAACAGATGTAAGAATTGATCAATGTAATTTAAGTACAATTACAAATAGTTTTGTTGAGTTGAGTAAAAAACTATATAATAATCTTCCTAAGAAAATCAAAGACCTAGAAATAAAAAAAAAATCTTACTAAGCATAAGTTAACTGCCATGGATGTTTATAGTGAACACGAATTTCTTGAAAATAGCTCCAAAATCTGAATGTAGCTATACTCTAAAATGATGATGCCATACTTTGTATATAACTATATTAATGTTCCGGCAATAAATCAATTTAAATTTGATGTAACAAGAGATTTTGTCTTACAGAAAATAGCTATCAGTGCAATCGTAAAGAGTAAACACGAAACATTGTTATAAAGATTTATTTAAACAACATAATATTTTAACATCATAAATTATACAAGTGTATGCTCCAAACAACCTCACATCCGGAGGAGGAAATCGAAGACCTATACGAGGAGATACAGAAGATTTTGGATAGTAGCAAATCGCATTACAAAATTGCAATGGGAGACTTCAATGCGAAAGTAGGAACCAAGCAGACCAGTGACACGAAAGTTGGAAACTTTGGATTTGGCAAAAGAAACAAGAGATGAGATAAGTTAGTCGAATTCTCATAAGCCAACAGACTTCATTTCCAATACATTTTTCAAGAAACCGCCCCAGAAGAAGTGGATATGGAGAGGCCCAAATGGGACCAAAAACGAAATAGACTACGTTTTATCGAATAACAGGGCAATTCTGTAAGACGTGTCTGTTCTGAACAATTTCAAAGTCTCGTGTGATCATGGGATGGTGAGATGTAAGCTGAAACTAAATACTAGACTTGAGTGAAAAAAGCTTATCAGAGGAAAACCGCCACTTTTAGATCTGGAAAATCTAGGAAAAAACAGAGAGACATTCGAGATAGAACTAAGCAACAGATATAGCGCCTTGGAAGAGTTAGAGGATGAAGAAGACATCAATACCAGAAATAAAATACTGACCGAGATAATAAGAGAGACAGCCAAGAAAATAACAGGCACCAGAAAGAAAAGAGAGCAAATTCTCAGAAGAAACTACACTCTTGATGAAGAAAAGAGGGGAAATGAAAGAAGAGGAAAATTACATAAAAAGGATTGAATACATAGAACTAAATAAAACCGTAAGGAAGAAAATAAGAGGGGTGTACGATGATAAAACGAAAATCTTTATAGAAATACAATCGAGGAAAACAAGAGCCTGAAAAATAAAAAAACAGCAGCTCATGATAGGGAAAAAGCAAATAATTGCAGTTAAGACATCAGACGGGACTGTAACACAAAATAAGGAAGAAATTATTTGAAAATTTCTACAGAGAATTGTACTACTCCGCAGAAGAGCTAGGAAATGAAGACTAAGAAGAAAAATGATGTAGATGTCCCAGATGTAATTAAAGAAGAAGTGGATAAAGTACTTCGAGGGCTGAAGAACGGAGTCGCCAGGAGAAGATGGACTCACGGCAGAGATGTTTAAATGGGGAGGTGAAAAGATGAAAGAGGAACTTGCGAAATTATTCTCAATGAGCCTGAGGAAGAGAGAAATACCCAGAAGTTGGAATAATGCTGTTATAATTTTGTTATACAAGAAAGGGGACAAAGAACGCGTCGAAAACTACAGACCAATTAGTTTACTGTCAGTTCTATACAAAATGTTCACCAAAGTTATTTTGAACCGTATTGAACGGGACTTGGATTTTAACCAGGGAAGGGAACAAGCCGGATTTCGTCGTGGTTTTAGCACAATGGACCACATACAAACATTGAATGAAGTTATGGAAAGGACTAATGAATATGAACTCCCACTATGTTTGGAATTCATAGATTTCAAAAAAGCTTTCGATTCGGTCTCCTTGTCAGCAGTACTTAAATCACTTGAACATCAAGGTATCGAAAATGCGTACATCAAGCTAATGCGAAATATTTATTCGACTGCCATATCTGTCATTAGACTACATCAAGAAAGTGAAAAGTTTAAAGTTGAAAAGGGGGTAGGGCAAGGAGATTCAATTTCCCCAAAACTATTTTCTGCGGTCCTGGAAGACTGTGTCCAAAATTTAAACTGGGATGAAGTTGGAATTAAAATTAATGGCGAATATCTTCATCATGTACGGTTCGCTGATGATATAGTCCTGTTTGCTTCAAATGCGGAAGAACTACAAACCAGAATGGAAGACCTGAATAATGAGAGTTCGAAAATAGGCCTTAAAATTAATTTAAGTAAAACAAAGGTCATATACAATCAACATGCTGCAAAAAGGGAAATAAAGGTTAGCGGAGAGACAATAGGCATAGTTGATGAGTATGACCTTGGCCAGCTCAAAACATCGAATGCCAAATTGATTGATGAAATAAATAGAAGATGTACAATGGCGTGGAGTTCGTTTGAAAGACTACACTTTATTTCCAAAAGCAAACTACGAATGTGTCTGAAGCGTAAAGTTTATAATCCATGTGTCTTACCTGTGATGATGTACGGCTGTGAAACTTGGACATTGAATGCGCAAACAACTCAAAGATTGAGATTCACACAAGGAACAATGGAGAGATGCATGCTAGGAATAACCAGGAGGGTACGCGCACAAAGGTAGAGGATGTAATCAAGACTGAGAAGAAGCTGAAGTGGAAATGGGCCGTGTGACAGACAGGTAATTCGCCCTCACATGATTATAACAAAATTTAGTGCAGTTGGATATTCTTAAAGTGATTTTTATATTCCGATACGCATTGGTATCGTCGCATGCATGAAGAGACGCTTGAGTCAACGCCCGGCGTGTCTCTGTGTCGGTGCTGGACAATTCTGCCCGTGAGAGCTGGCAACATTGCATCGTACGATACAGCAGAAGAAATTACGCGCTGCATCCGGACGAAACGTGAAGCGTGTGTCAGCGACAAAAAACTGTTATTGTACAAGTGTAATTACTTGGATATATAAAACTTATAGTGCAAAAGAATCAATAAGTTCTAAGGATTTACAGGAACACAAAAGCAGGACGAAAAGCTGGGATAATTACCGCAAAGGAACAAGTAATGTATGTTTCTTTTTGCTGGACGACTTGTATGCAGCACTGAAGGTAACTCTTTTCGTTTCTCTTAATTATAGACAACCTGTTGGAATCTAATTACATATTTGCAGTGACTATTTGCAAGCTTCAGAAAGGATTATATATTTTATTGTGTCGAGTGAAATGGCATCGGATTATGTGTAGCCTCGTTGCATCAGTTACATATCGTCAACAGTGCTCTTGAAAACAAAAAAAAGTCACGTGATTAAACGCGGATTGTTGATGCTCGGAACGCTATTGTTAACGTCGTCGTCGATCACCGATACGCGTTACTACCTTGCCTTCGTTTAGATAGTTTTTCTGTGGGCAATAACTAAAGAAATACAATTTAACTAAATAAAGGATCCTATTATTCTTTTGGTATATTCAGTTTTGAGTCGTAGTAGTAGTACGGTTTACTTGTGGTATGTTGTTGAATTACAAAATAGTAGGGCAAATCTAGACAACAATATTCATCATTACAAACTCGAATGCATTACCAGAGTATGAAATAAAGTAAGTCGTAACTTGCTAGCATTCCTTGAACTCGAAAGTAAATAAATAAAAAATCAATGCAAACACAAAAATTGTAAGAAAAAAAAAGTTTTGTAAGGAACCCGAGTAGTTAGTTCAAAACTCCTGTATTATAAAAAAGATACTAACAGCGTCAATTATGTAATACTGTGATACAATAGAATTACTCGCGCGGTACAAGTACATTGAAGTGAAGTAATATTAGTGAAAACCTAACTCGTATTAGTAAAGGTATTACTATTAAAAATATTGTGATACAAGTCACATACAATTTCTTTAAACTGTCAGGACGTCTTTTAAAGCGACATTTGAAATATAATATAACAATTCTTGATCAGTGCCTATCGGGTATAGGTCAACAAAGCACGTTCAGAGATTAAAGTCGAATGTCGAGAAATTTAATTGTACTCCGTCAACTAATGTGAAGTACAACCTTGATACTTTGTTAATGGAAAATAAATATTGCTGTGCCTGTTAAGTATAAAATATACTTCATCGGACTCGAATGTTCATGGAGCACAGGTGTACGTAAACGTCGTAAGAGCGTAAGAAAAATATATTTGTAGAATTGAGTAAAAATTGTGTAACGTTGGGCTCAACGCTTTACGGGTACCCGGCCGATAAACATTTTCATTAACGATACTCTCTTATAATTTATGTCAAAAGCATTAAACTTTATTCATTTTTGATCGATTTGTTATTAGTAGAGTGCATTATTGTGTATATTATTATTGTTTTAACGCATTCAGACGCACTCAATTTTTGTTAAAAATTATCACGTGCATACAGAAGTAAACGCACACACAATAATCGCGTGTGCGTCGTGTAATCAGGTCAAATATCAAATATATTCATTGCTTTGTAGTAACATATCAACTTATTGGCGTTTTTGTGTATGTTTTACCTGTTATACCGACGGAATACCATAATTCCGGAAAAAGTTCGATTTCTGAAAATAGTAATAAAGTATTCTAGATGGTATAAAAAGTGTTTGTATTTATTGGAATACTGAAGAAAACATTTCTACTAAGGTATTCCGTGAAGTCTCACCAAAAGTGATACTTTTCAATATTTTGGTCGGAGTCAGTAGAAGTGGTATGCTGATTCTTTGATTTTTGAGTCGGGGCTCCAAATACTAAAAACGTGGTTTTCCTCCTAAATACAGTGTTTTTCACCCATTTTCAAGTGTTTCAACGTTCGCCACGCACTGTGCGACCGTTTCCCGCTATTTGCACACATTCATCTATTTGGTGATTTTCGTGCGTTTTTACAGTATTTCGGGGTTCAGGGGACCTATTATCGGTATTACCGTTCCACCAACCTGTCTCCGGAATTCACTGGCTTACTAGTTTGGAAGTATTATACAGAACCCCAAGGTGAGCAGTAGGGTTGCCTTTGTCCTCGCTCGTTATTACTGAAGCTATATTATCCCGCGGCGCTCTTTTCAAGAGAAGTGGGACGTACACGTTTAATTACTGCCCGGTAAATTATTGTACGATTTGGTACTCCGGGAGGAAGGAATTTTTCACTTACCAAGAGCCGTCATAGCCGGTCACATAGCTAGACGAACAGATGGAAGGTGGACGACAAATGTACTACATTGGATTCCTAGAGAAAAGAAACGACCGAGACGACGTCCAAATGAAAGATGGGTAGATGAAATCAAGCGTTTTTCAGGAGCTACATGGATGGGGATAGCAGCAGACCGAGATATGTGGAAAGAAAAGGGGGAGGTCTTCATCCAGCAGTGGATAGAAAACGGCTGAATATAATGATGCAATGTTTGTATATCAGAATAAATTTAGTAAGAAAGGACAACGAATTTACAGCAAGAAATGAATAAATTCACGATTATTATGCTAGAAGTGAAGAAAATATACGAACACAAAATAGGAGATTGAAAGCAACAACGAGAAGTCCGTACGTTCAGGACACATTTTTTTATAATAAGTTACCTACGTCAAAAAACAAATTAGAAGGTAAACAATTTAGCAATACCCTAAAAAAGACTGGTACAAAAGTGTCCGGACCAATCCTAAATGCTTCCATTTCTTCCTTCCTTTTGCTGAGAAACCAAAGGATTCAAGTGAAGAAACCTTCGGAAGGACACTACAAAGGAAGCATTTTGGATGCTGTACCGGTACAATTTGCGAATATAGCCACATCTTCGAAAAACATGAGTAATTAAAAAAGCAAACAACTGTGTAATGGGAGGAGCTTTACACATTATTTTTTTGCTTGATAATACTGTAAATATGGGCGAAGTCGAAGATTTACCGAATGGTAACCAGGTCATTCATTACAACTTTTAAGTAAATAATGTGAACAAGAAAGATCGTCCTTAATACATACATATCTTGTTTTACGTCGTAATGACGGAATGCAGCTGCAATTGACATTATTAATGTACATTAGAAGAATAGTGCTCACTGTTGTCCCGTGGGTAGAATTGCGAAATTCTGTAAACCATGTAGTGTATCCAGTTCTTTACTAGTCATCAGGGATATTCTCGAGTTTCCTTGGTGACGTCATAGGCTTTTTCTTTAGCTCAGGAAGTGACGTCACGGAACCGTGGAGTAGAATCTCACCTTTGCCCCCACGGGAGGGCGCTCCGCGTGTAGTTCGATATCTTGTAGAAAGTTCTCCCGCGTTTGCTTTTTCAAAAGCTACTATTTAGAATAATTGATCGAAGTCATCATTTAATTATGCTAAATGTATCGTCTATTGTCCCATATGTTTTACTATTTGAAACTTGCTACTATATCATTACTTTTCCGTGTTTTGGCGGGATGTGTCGCTGTTGGCGGTTCCATCTGGTATGCTCGGATGGTATACGAGTGGAAAATATTCGTATTTGGAGGGGTTAGTTGATAAGTGCATTTGTTTCTTGGTTCTCTACACTGAAGAAACATAAATTATTGAGTAATTCACCAAGTTTAAGTGGCAGAAATGTTTAATTTTATAATGCACGAGTAATTGAAACACCCCTCTATCTCATTTGCAGTTGTGGAACACGTCAACCGTTTACGCAAGGACAGTATAATTAATATATTCATATTCATAGTGAGTACGTTTAAGTGTGACAACTAACTATACATACTGTAACACTTTATTTGGAATGAATAGACTGTATTGTGATCTTTTGTATGACCAACGAAAGGGAAAATGAAATTTGTTTGTGGTAAAGAAGTGAAATTATACAAAAATAATAACACTTCTGTGTATCATGTGTTCGATCCCAGTTTGCCATATTCAAAATCTTCATTCCGGTTAAGTGAAAATAATGTTGTACCTGAAATCCTTATTCTCTGAAGAAGGTTTTTTTTCATCAGAATTCTACATTTAAGCATTTTCCCGGCTGTAAATTTATTCAAAATGGAGTGTCCCATGGAAGTGCTAAACAGTCCTTGTGCTGTTATCAAACCTGTAGTCCTGATACATACAGACCCAGTGAAAGTGAAAATAAAATTTCTTCACATCAATAATGAAGAGAAAGGTAGCTAACTCACTGAAATGAAGTGTATGTGAAAGCATTTTTTTTATTTTTTATTATTATTATTATTTAATTCTAAAGCATATGCTAATTTATCCTATATATTCTGCTATATGTTATAAATATATAACTTTTCGTAGCCGGCAAAGTATTATGAATAATATTCTATGGCTATCTTTCATTTACATTTACATTTTCTCCGTTGCGCGTGATTTTTTTTTATTTCTTCCTGCAGTTTTTTTATGCTCCACCTATTTTGCTTTAGTACCTTCAAAGCTAACGGGCAGGTGGTATCCTTCCTTCGGACTGGTTTCTTTGCAGTAAAGCTATCGGGCACAATCCGGAGGAAACACGTATTACTACAACCATGAGGTGGCCGTGGATTTAGGGATTTCGCTTGGATTTTCATTTTGTGGAAGATGTAAAGTAAGGGAGGGTATAAGTGGAGTCATGCACGGTTTGTATTGATTTTTTATCCTATAAATTTTCAAGTTTGGGGTATTCTAGAGAATTTGGGGTGACACCTCCACACGGGGTTTGGCAGAATCACTGGAAGAGCGTTGGATTCGCATTCTGGAGGTCCTAGGTTCAATCCCAGGTCCTACCAACCTGACAGATTTTCCAGGGATTTTCGCAGTCACACGAAACAAATGCCGGGATGGTACTTTCAACTTAGACCCTGGCCGATTCTTACCCTCATCCTTTCCCCTCCCCTGTACCCGACCTCAGCATTAGATACCTAAAAGTCGTAAATGAAGTTCAAGTTCAAACCTTACGGGCGACCATCCTGACTGGGATTTTCTAGGGTTCCCCTCTTTACTAAGGGAATGCTGGAATGGCACTTAAGTAAGATCCTAACCGCTACCTTTCCTATTTCTTCCTCTACCATATCCTGGTCCGATATCGAATCCACAAAGTTCGCATTAGATACCATTCTTATTGTTTTTGTTTTTCCGCTCATGGGAACAAGCCGCCTGCGCGCGACCACGCCCATTCCCGACACACATACCCGTATATACAATATCTACAGTACTTGAGTAGTCCAAAATTAAGTGTTGTTCTTTACCTGTTGATCTTTTATTGATTTCTTCGTTTATATTTTGTTTTATATATATAAGAGATCCTAGTAGAGAGTTGGTCGAATAGGTATCTTGTTTGTTCTTCCCCAAGCATCTCTTTCACTGTTAGTCCTCTTTTTCCTCCCGCGTGTCCGCTATTTGCTGGATGACCTCTCCATCTTCATTCACTTGGTTGACCGGGCACTCGAGGACCACATGTTCAGGAGTTGCCAACGTCCACACTCGCACATAGGGGAATTTATCAGTCCAAAGTCAAAAAGTCTCGCGTTGAACGGGCCATGTCCACTTAGTAGATGAACCACACCCTGACCTGGATTCCAATTTTCCCATGTAAGTCTATTAGAAATATTATCAATTATGCCAAAGAGCCTTCAAGATTTATCACTCTCTTACCAATATTTTTGCCATTTTGATGTTATTATCTCATGTATTTCTTCTTTTGTTCTTGGCATTTCTTCCCAAATCTCCGTTGCTCTTATTAAATTTTCCTTTTTGGCCCAATATATAGCAGCTATCGTCAGTACCTCCAGGTGCAGGGGGGTTATACCCAAGATTACATTTAGGGCCACCCCCGGGGTTGTCCTATAAGCCCCAGACATCCTCAATAATATCGCTCTCTGTGCTCGGTTTAGTTTCTCAGCTAGCTTCTTGTTTTCAGTCAGCCCACGCACTCGCACCATAAGTTCCTATTGCACATAATATCTGATTATGATATAATTTAATTAGTTTCAATGGTAAGTCAAATTTTGTTGTTGCAGTTGTTATTAGTTTGTTTCCCATCTTGAGTATTTTGTTAGCGGTATTCTCTATATGTTCTGAGAAGTTTAGCCTCTCATCTATCGTTAGTCCTAGATATTTAAATGTTTTCACTCTTTACTGTTTTCCCATTGTACTTTATTACTGGATTTCTTTCTAATTTACCCTTCAAAATCATATAATTTGTCTTCTCCACGGACACATTCAGTTTATTTTTTCCGCACCATTTTTTTAATGTGTCTAGTATTTTGTTCGCTTTGACTTCTAGTTCTCTTCTGGAGTCCGCCTCCGCTCTTGCTGCGATATCATCCGCGTAGGCAACCACCGACAAGACCTCTCACAGTTGGTCTAATTCTTTCACACAATCACACAAGGTTCGATAATTATGTCCTAGAAGATAGGACCACATACCGACCCCTGCGGACATCCTTTGTTCGGTATTATTTCCAATTTTATTCCCGGAGTAGATTGATTATCCTGTTTCTGCAGTAATCCTCGAGTACCCGAATGATATATGCCGGAATATTTAGTTTACTTAATCCAACAAATAGCGTCGGCCACCACAGATTATCAAACGCCCCTTTAATATCCACAAAAATTGCTATTACGTATTTTCCATCCGCCCTCCCAACGCAATAACATAGCTTGTTAACAGCGTCCTGTGTCGATCTTCCTTTGCGGAAGTCAAACTGTATTTGATCATGTTACGATTCCTCACGATGTTGTTGTAGGCGGTTTATTATTACTTTTTCAAATATTTTCCCAATGACGTTGAGAAGCCAAATTGATCGATAGGATCTTGGACTCACCCTGGGTTTGTTTGAGCTTTTTAAAAAGATAATTAGATTAGCCTCTTTCCATCTTTGCGGAAACCTCAGCTGCCTTAGACATTCCGTGAGGAGTCTTGCCAGGTAAGGGACCCAGATATCTTTCATGCTCTTAAATATTTCTGATTTTATGCAATCCGGACCCAGAGCTTTCTTGTTCTTAAGTGTCCTAATTGCTGTCTCTATTTCATGATTTTGAATGCCTAATTCTTCTACATTGTAGTCTTTGATCTTGGATACTTCTTTCAAAATTCTTTGTATGTCTTCTTTTACTTTCTTATTTTCTCCTGTTTGGTTTTCATCATTGTCCTTTGGAACTAGTTCCTCCAGAAGAAGTCTAGCTGACTCTTCCCAAGTTTTCATATAAGTTCCATCTTCTTTTTTCAGAGTTGATAGTGTCGTGGGGGACTGTTTTTCCATGCAGAGTTTGTATGGAGCCCCCCACGCATCTATAGCAAGATCATTTTCAATATACCTTTCCCAGGTTTCCTTCTTCCTTTACATTAGTTTTTCTTTATATTCCTTTTTAGCGATTCTATACTCTTCAGAAGTTTTCTGAAGCAAAACGAAGAGGCGTTAAATTTGGAGCTAAGCACTAACAGGAAAAGGCGTCAAAAGATTATTAAAAGCCCTAGTTCTAGCGACGAAAGCGCTACACTGACATCCTCATTTGTGTCTTTTATTAAGTACTCCAACAGCTTCCGTTTACGGAACAACCATGAAATTAAATTTAAAAAGTTCAAGTAAAAGACGCTTGTCCTCGGTATAATGAAGCATTATTAATTATATTAATCAAATAGGAGAGAAATTAGAATTTTGTGAAAATAGTTAAGTACTTATACGTGTTCCATTGTTTGTCTTCAATTATTCTTTCACTTCGCTTTTGCCCAAGATAAATAATTACTAGTATACCTCATCTATCAGTCCATTTCATTAAGCAACATCTATAAAAGAAACTTCACATAACTTCAAATTAGGGGAAATTATGAGCAACTTACTCAACATTCTACAAAATGAAAACTTAGTTCCCGAATTTTCTTCTTGAAGTAGGATGGACAACTGACAGTTAAAGGTTTTTAAAAACATCTCCCAGCAATGAGAGAAAATTTCCAACATTATATCATCAGTAAAGGAAGAAGTCCAAGTCGATCATAATTTTTAGTCGCATGTTCGTCAAAATTACGATTTTTTTCCCCTAATCTGGTGACCTGTGATTCTAACTCAAATTTCAACTTGAACTTAGACGGTCAGAAGACAGGGGCAAAAGGTAGCCTGTGAAATGGGAATTACAACTGAAACTAATTGTGTGTGCATGAAGGGTGAGTTTGGTTTAAAATATTGATATCACCTACAATAAGTCTAAAAAAATTACCACAAATTTATTTTGATCTAAAAATTCGCTTTCACCCTCAGAGGCGTGAAATTCTCTGCCATCTGGCAACACTGATTGTGCCTCTTGTGAACATGGATGAATTATAATAGAAGAGGCGACCGGGTTGCCAAATTGTAGAACCTATAAATTGCTTCCCCTCAATCTAGCAGTACCGCCACCCACCATCTTGAATTTGGAAGCACGAAATCCCTGTTGAATTTGAATTTTATTTATGGCCTTTAGGCATCTAAGGCTCAGGCTGGGATAGGGGAGGGGAGAGGATGTGGGAAGGTGTCGGCCAAGGCCCAAGTTGAAGGTAACAAACATCTCGGCATTTGCTTGGTGTAACTGAAGATAAACTTCAGTCAGGATGGTCGGGAGCTGGGATTGAACCCACGACCTAACGAATGCAAAGCCAAGGCTCTACCAATGCTACGTACGCTCGGTACAAAGTCCCTATTGTTCTACGTATATCGTACAGATGAAACTCTCGGCCGGTTTCACCAACGCTGGTTAAAGATTTAACAACCCGTTAAGCACATTTAACGTCTGATTAGGAGAAATGACCGTTTCATCAACATCGGTTAACGCTAACGGTTTGTTAAAGCTGTCGTTAACTTTAATCGTCAGATTTTCGTCGATTAAATATTTAACGGTCCGATAGTGATTGTGTATCTCGAAAGTTTGTAAACAGGAAACAAGAAATGGAAAGCATAAAAACAGAAGTGCTTGATGAAATATACAACTTGGCACAATGCATTTCAATAGTATTAAAGATAAAAAACATCTACAAACAATGTTGCCTGCTTTGCGGGCAATGTAAATAAGATGTTCGAGTATGTTAAGGGGCCTATTGGGTATGCTTAAGAAGACGCGCTCTAAAGAATGGTTTTACAGGAAAAGTAGACGTGTGCGCTACGTATTTAGGCCTAAGGTATAAATTACGCACTTGATCATTGTTTTTTTTAAATATATATCGTACAAAAGAAAGGCAATCTTGTAAAAAAAAAACCGCACGAAGTCGCTTTACTACTCCTTTGTACACGTCGTCTTAACGATTAACATAATTCCTTTTAAATAATTTCAGGAGAATACTTTTCTCTAATACGTGTCTGTATATAGTTTACAAAACTGTTTCGGAGAGTGGTAGTACATGCCAGAAACGTCGATTTAAGATATTTTGGGAGGGGAAATGATGTGGAGTAAAAAAGAAAGTATTGTGAACATTACCGATCGTGTATTATAAATGTTCACATGTAAACAGGAAAAGCTAGTATAACGATAAGACTTCTTCATACTACGTACAAAGAATGCTTTTCCGTCGAGTATATCTCCTTTAATTATTGCTAATAAGTCATCCTGTTGATATTAAGTATTTCTTACTTTTAGCTACTTCTCTTATGCGGCGCTGAATGTACTTGTAATTGATATTTACATTATTTCGGATCCGTGCAATGAACAATATGGAGCAAGGATGATGTGAGTGCAAGAACACGCATACGCCCTTCAATAATGTGTCCCAGTCCCGTGTTAAGTTCAATTTAGGTAAGCCAAAAAATGTAAAATTCACAGGAGAAAGATAGGATATGAAAGTATGAGACTGAATTTGCAACAAGTACGTGCAATTAATTAGCTACTTCCGCGTTGGAGCTGAACACAAGGATGGCCTGTTAAATGTGATGTGCTTCAAGTATAATGATAAAACAATTACCCTGGCTTTACCTAACCTATCTACGCTTTCTAGCGCCCCTCGATATATTTCCATTAATTATGTAGCAAATACGTGATATTCATCACACGAAATGACGCCACTGATATTCCCCATGTGGCGCCATACCTGTGTGTAAAGTTAATCGATTACGTATTTATATAAATTATTATTATGGCTTTTCGAAATTGAATTTGGGTTGCTGTCTACCGCTTGGTATTTACAGAGTAAATTATTTGCAAGGAAATGAGTGGTATAAAGCTTACGTATTGCTCAGTAGCTGGGTGACCAAAACTGAACTTGATCCATGAGCCACCCCGTTGCTTGACTATTTCATTATACTTGCATGCATCCGAAATTATGAAAATAACAACATTGGAACTACATTTAACGCCACACAACAGAAGTAGCTAACATAAAGTATGACTTCCATGAAACAGATGATAACTGGCTAATCCTGCCTGTATTTATAAGAATGAAGGGCCTCAACCTTTTGAGCACTGCAGTTAGCTATGTACACGAAAGTAGAAACAATCTGTATTAACATATTCATACATAAGAAACATATTTCAACTCATCTGTTTCTATTCTTCTAGTGTGTCGAAAAGATATATATACTGAAACGTGCTTCCGTAAGTCGGGAGAGGATAAGATTCTTGGCTTGTTTACTGTTACGGATTGTAATATTATTTTATTGGCATTTATTTGGAGATCATTTGAATACATACATACACGCATATATATATATATATATATATGTGTGTGTGTGTGTATATATATATATATATAAAAACACACACGAACCTATTGCTTGCGGATTGCGAGGTTCATCTGTCAGGCGTACACAACTTGTCACTCTACCAATCAGAATTCGTTTAGCTTATGAGAAATTTAGAAATCAAGTGGTTTCTTCACTTAACGGTCCGATTGTAAACGGTTTGTTAAATTTGTAATGTTAACTTTGGTGAAATGGAAAAATTTTAACTGACGGTTAAAAATTTAACGCACGGTTAGTTATCGGATGGTTAAGCTATATTTAATCGACGTTGGAGAAACCGGCCCTAAGGCTGCTAATCAAGATTAAAAGATTCACAAAAAAACTAATAACAGAAGATCTTTTAATAGATTTTCTGTAAATGACAATTAAACCAGTAAGTATTGATGAAAATACAAGGACAAGCAATAATAATTAAAGACTTACACCGCTTACCTGCTTTGGTTTACGTAAAGGAGCACGTAATTTTCAACCTTGTTGTTAGGTGGCTCTGACGACTGCTTTCAGTCGCTAGTTCTTTTCAGTAGTAGACCCCAGAGCTACCTAACAGCATGATTCAAAATCACGTGCTCTTAACCAAAAACCTATTAATTTTAGCGCAGACGAAAATAGGTAGGCTGTACAAGTCTATATTATTATTTAGTTTACGGTTGTATTAAATACGTCAATCACTTTGGTCCAAAAAGTATCCCCCCCCCTCCCCGACAGGTTTTACCGAATGATATTTAATATAACATATAACCTTATTAAAATCATAACAAGGAAACAGTATATGATTGTTGCACTGAACATTTTTTATGCATTAAGTTTTACTTATGGCTAATGTAAAGCAATGATCTCTAACAAAAGATGCCAACACTACCTCTGTATATGTGTCGTGTATTTTTATCGTTGCACGAAATTTCAATGCTGCCAGGGGTGGATTTCGGTTTTATTTTTTGGCCTGGCCCACTGCTTGATAGAGGAATATACTGCGTGGGAGGGAAATAATTATATGGCTGGCTATTATAGGGGGCGTGAGGGCACAGTACCACTCTTTTCTCACGCATTCGACTAGTGAAAATAGATAACAGAAATCGCGCAATGAACAGCTTCAATAAAAGGGAGAATTGTTTCCCCATTCTCGAGTTATTTGCAGCCCACTGACCATACTACCAAAACAAGTTCATTTATTGAGAGTTTGTTAATAGGGTACCTCGTCTTTTATTATTATCAAAAGTTACAATTAATATTTTCACGGTGCTCAAGTCTACTAACAAAATTCTTTAAACTGAGAACTATCACTCACAAAGTAAAGTTGGTAACTGAGAAAGTAGACATTTGCTACTGGCCATTGGTTGAATATGAATGGTTATTTATGGCTTTGGGCACATTTCTGTTCCGTATTGGGTATTTTTGGATCTGCGAACACTTTCCGTCGCATTACAAATAGCCCTACCAATATCTGAGCTTTTCCTTTTGTGTATTATAATCGTCGTCATGTTATTGATATTACTTGCTGTGTTGTGTAGTTTTAAAACTTAATTTCATGTTATTTAGTTTATATTAATATTATTTAGATTGTAGTAATGTTACTTAATTTGTTGTAATATTATTTAGTTTCTGTGTAAAATGGCAACTCCAGCTGTATATGAAACTTAATGAATAATATAAATAAATAAATCCTCTGATCTGGAATTCCAGAAAGATTACTTGATTATTTGATATCGGCAGTGATGGGATGATGGGCAGCGACAGTTTAATGGTAGAACATCTGTCACTTGACATGCAACTGAGGTACCTGGCTGGATTCCCTGTCACTGCAGTGACCAAGCACTGCATTTTGTAAAAACATTTTACCATATACAGGCAGTGTTCGATTTGTTATAAATTGAGAAGGGATATTCTAAAACTAGTGATTGCAATTTTTCACCTACTATCTGTTTAGGTAGAAATACAAACATCTTTCCTGGTTGGGGTGATATTCGAAATCAACGAGAGAGGATGAAATCCTCAAACACCAGAGAATATCCCGGCATTCTATAGGCGAACAACGTATACAGGTCATTTGTGCAAAGGACGTTAACATATTGACTAACGTTGTCTTCAATGCGACTCTGTATTAACATTATCCTATTTATTTATTTCTACTTGATTTAAGGTCTTTAGGCAACTTTGGCTCAGCCCGAATGGATAATGATGAGAGAAATGCTGGAATGAAGAAACTGGTAGGAAACGGGAAAACACCGAGAAAACCCAATCACACGGTGTTTGCCCGTCACAAAGCTCACATGGCACAAGCAGGTGCCGAACCGATGATCCTACGCACCAGAGATGAGCGCTCTACCACTGAGCCACCATGATCCCTCTATTCATTTGTGTTTACATCTATTCAATAATTTTGTATACCATATTTCTAGTTAAATGTATATTCTAAACAGCTGCCCATACGTTTCCGCCTGAGCGTGGATAATCCGGACGTCAATAATCCGAAGCGTCGAAAATCCGAATTGCCGAACCAGAAGAAATGGAATCAGCAACCTTAACCACTGGCGTCGGATGGAGAATGGGTATCAGTGCGTAATCCGATCTAGTGGACATAGTCGTATGTTGTAAAGTACACATATTAGTAGAAGATAAACCTTCTGATAAGAATATTGTAAATTATGCTACAATCATTCCATTAATACAAAAAGGAACTGTTTGAAACGGTTTTAATGAATACATTTTGGGATTCTAGGGCACTCAAAATTACAAAAACAAGAAGGGAAGAAAAGGAAATGATGAAAGAAATAATCGGTGGAATATTTGTTTCTAATATTTAATTTCACATTAAATACAAGAAATCTGAATCATATTACCGAGTGGACGTAGCTCATTTAGTAGAGCACTGGCTTAGTAATCGGAAGGTCCTGGGAACGATCCCAGCGTCTCCATGTCCAAACTTTGTTTTTTCTGTCACACCAAGTAAATACTAGGATGGTACCTACAAACTAGGACCTGGTCAACTACCTTCCCGCGTCCTATCCCGGCTTGAGCCTGACTTGTGTGATACCTAAAGGCCATAATTAAATTCAATTGAAATCCTGTAAATATATGGAGATAAAGAAAGAAATGAGGCACGGGGCACTGAGTGAGGATATCATGTAAATCCGACCCTGATATAGACCCATAACGGAAAAATGTATTAAGGCGTAATTTTGATCAAATGTACACAGATCACACAAATAACGGTAACACATACAGCTAGTCGAACAAAAGGTAGCGTTAATAGAACACTAGAATAAATTGTCCCATCTACCTAAAATGTTTGTGGATCAAAATCGATGCCGAACTTGGTCAAATTTCTTAGCAAAGCCGACTTTCTCAATCAACCCAGTTGAAAATTCGACAAACTAACATGAACACCAAATGCGCCAAAACTCGAGAAGAAAATAAATCAAAAATATTGCACAATTTATTTCAGAGATGCAGCAATAGGAGTGATTAACCGGCTTTATTTTACTACTCGATGTTTTATTGCCAGACAAATCTATTTGCCGAAAAGCAAGCGCTGTAGTGGAAGACAATGAACTTGGTTATTTTGCCTATGGTTGGGATGAAGAGAAAATGAGGAAGAGAATTTCTATAAACATTCCATTTGCTTCGGTGATAATGAGAAGATTTCTGGGAATCAGTAATTTTTAAGAGATGTATTAACGACATGTCCATATCCAACAACAACCTTGGCAAAGACCAGCAAGAAAAGGTTCCCGTTCATTGATACGCCTGTGCTTAAAATAAAAAGATCTATAAAAGAAAGAAGGAAAAATAAACATTTGAGGTTTGTTTCCGCTCTTCAGAAAAAAATATTCACAATAGACGTTTTCGCTTTTATTTACAGTTCCAGTGACCGTAAGCATGTGGGATTACATCTTTCCTCCCTCCCTTGTGTGCTATCACAGAATTCCAGCTTTGAGGGCCTTTTGGTCTTTACAATCACACTTGCAAACAAGAGTGGTTGAAGGAGGGATAGGGCAGGGAGAGAAAAGGCACCATATTTTACTATGGGCAGTCACAGCAATAATCCTATATACAAAGGCCTAATAAATTAAAAAAAAAGAACTACTGATATATCTGTACCTTCGGAGCTGTACAACTCTCCCCGGTGAGGCTTCTCTCAAATATATCCTGGACAATCACGAGCCTAGCTGACATGACAATGTTTGTGAGCTTTGGAACTGTCAGGAATTACGTATTAACTTTCACGTTCAGTTGATATGGTATACAATTTTATTCCAATAGATTTTTTAACTTATTTTTTTTTATTATCCATAGAATGAAAAT
The DNA here is from genome assembly GCA_022664845.1 of Lepisma saccharinum. Taxonomy (NCBI): domain Eukaryota; kingdom Metazoa; phylum Arthropoda; class Insecta; order Zygentoma; family Lepismatidae; genus Lepisma; species Lepisma saccharinum. The sequence continues at coordinate 18,952 of JAGDQP010026961.1, forward strand.
GGAAGTGAAACGGGCTACAGCAGGATTTAGCCTGGCCCGGCCAGGCCTCTGAAAACATTTAACCTGGCCCGGCCAGGGCCGAAAACCACCCCTGAATGCTGCTCCTACAAATCCAAGCCTAGAGAGTTCCAACTTTCAGAGAAGAATGTTCATAACCAATTCAACAGCTCGATCAATGCCGATTTTTAATTTTCGTTTCCCTTCATTGTTGAAATTGCCTGATTATTATATTGTGAATAAAAATCTATAACAATGAAGCTTTCAACAATGAACAAAAAGAAAATTAAAAATCGGCATTGGTCGAACTCTTGAATTGGTTATGAACTTTCTTCCCTGAAACTTAGAACTCCCTAGACTTGAATTTGTAGGAGCAACATTGAAATTTCGTGCAACAATAAAAATACATTAGACATATATGTAGATAGTGCTGCCATCTGTTGTAGGAGATTGTTGCTTTACATTAACCTTAATATCAGATAGAAATCAGTTTGCTTTAGTATCTTTTTTTTTCTTCTGAGGGCTTGAACTATTTGTGGCATTGACTCTACAAAATTTCTTACGTGTACTAAGCTAAATTTTGTGATGCCAAACATGAACAATTTTGTACGTACATTATTTCTTTTTACTAGTACGGAAATATTTACAAAGTTTTGAACCCGTAATAAACCACAAATTATCAATGGAATTTCTATCGGGTGTCTTGGCATGCAAGTGTATCTGCTGAATGACCAGATCTCGGATACACTGCTAAACCCTAAATCTTTGACAACTTGTAATATCATCCTGAAATATAAATAGTTTAAGAGAAATCCTCCATTACCTGTACTCAAAACCCATTTTTTAAAAGTATTTTATAGTATGCTAATTTATCTCTTGTTCCTATGCAAATCCTAATTCATCACTGACTATTGAAAAATAGCTTCCGCAACACAATGCTTCTCTAACTCCTTCAGTAGCTCCATCCACAGTTTAAAACCACAACAATTACCAAACACAGTGGACTTGTTTTGATCTAAAAAAAAATCGCACTCTTCCAATCCTCAGTTGTCCAATGTTCATCCGTATGTCAACGAACGGATGTCCGAGGGTCGTTCAATAAAGATTTCCCTGACTAGGGTTACCCACCCGTCCGGTTTTTGCCGGACATGACCGGCTTTTAAATCTTTTTAGAAATGTCAGGCCGGTATTTTTCTTTTTCTTTTAAAAGCCTGGCATTTTAAAAATAAAATTAGCAAAACATTACTACACCTAAATCTGCATTATTTGTGTTATTTACGGTAAACTATATGGTCACGAACGGTAATTTGTCACATTTTTTAAACTCTGACTGCGTGGTTGGTGGTACTGTCGATATGTCGCACTCGGCTATTTTCGTCCCCGCTCCCGAAAAGTATAAAAAAAAAATGGTAAGAACTAGCACATCAGGTAGTAATATTTTTGTCTTTAACCTCCCTAAAACTTTCACCACTAGATTTTTTTTTATTTGAACAAAACTTTGAAAAAATAATAATTGCAAACGGTTAACACTATAATACGGGATGTAATGTATCTGATTCAAATAGGTTCAGTTATCTACATCGTTCATCGTCAACATAAAAAAAAATATTTTTCTTTGTTTTATGAAACACCTCCAGCTCGTATCTTAGTCGCTGTTTGAAAATTGCTACGTTCAAATTCTCTTCTGCTATCGTAATGTAGTTTTAAAGTATTACCAAGATCCAGATTAGACATTTTTATCTAGTACGATTATAACATTGATATTGAGGTCAAAGGAATAATTCTGTAACAAAATATTGAAGAGATAATGTACTGTACCACTTGGTTGATAATGCCTTGTACAATGTACATACATGAATATGTCGTCGTCTCTATTACAACGTGTCAAATAGTGAAAAGTAGTATCCGCTGTCATACACACTTTACATCTTGTATAATATTTAATCTCTTCAATTTTGTTTTAGTGGGTAAGTAGTCGTGTACGAGACAATACCATTTATTTACTATTATTGGATAGTGCTTTATTTCCCATACTTTTCGCCAAATATTTGGATTCTTCTCACTGTTCGTTCCACTTTGTTGCTGTTTTTTTTTTTTTTTTTTTTTTTGTAAATATTTGTACCACTTTTGGATCGACCCACTCATGTACTTCTTTTCGTCCTATTAAATTATAAGTTAGTTGTAAGAAAGCATCAGTAAGGTCAGGAGCCATCACATTCCAAGGTTTGATATTCATGGGCGATTCTATTATCATACAATGCATTATTATTTTATAGTATTGATGACAAACCGTGTTTTCGTCACCGGTAATGTTGTTAGTGAGACGATGGAACCGCAGTGCGAACCCTTGGAGCTGAATGTTTTTAAGATTTAATTCTCCTTGATTAACAGGTAGATAATAGTTTATTTCTTGCTATACGTAAAGTATAACCCAACCACAAAAAGAGACCTGTATATTTTAAGATTTGTGCTCAAATACTCTCAGGAATAGGAAAACGTTGTAACTAATAGTAAAATTTACTATATACGCAGACATTCAAAAACATAGCTCTAGCTTTCATAGTTTGGAAAACTTGACCATATTTTGTAGTGTCTATTATTAACGTACGAACTAAATAAAATGCTACATAACGAACGTGGTTGTAGCCAGAAAAAATGTTCATTGCTCCAAATTCATTGTGTCCGGAATTTTTTCTTTTCGCAGTTTTGCCCTGCATTTGACAATTCAAAGTTCGTAACCCTACCCCTGACCCACTTCCTATCGACGGAAATGAATGAAAGTTGGTACGTACATTCGTCCTTCTCTACATAGGTTACTTTTTTGTAACTAGATTTAGTTACTTTTTATTCTCTTTTATGACCCTATTTTTAATTGTAAAAAATGTATTATTATTTTGTAAAAGAGTATGAGCTTTTTTCCAACCACTATTTAAGATGGCATAAAAGGCTATGGACACATTTTTCTTCCCCTCTTTCGAACCCTTATTTCATCCACACCTCGAGCTAACTTAACCCTCGTGATAATAGATTATGATGAAAAACGACAAGGGGTTTATAAGGAGAGATTTTCGATTTATTACTTTCTTGTATATTTATACACTTGAAATGGAACGTCATTTTTTTTTCTCAAAATTAGCTGAAGTAGACATAGTACCTCCTGATCTAAGGTGACGATATTGTATTAGGATATTTCATCTCATGTCTTACCCATAGCTTGTAACACTGCGGTGTGTGTTTCGTGTATTTTATAATTACCAGAGGATGCGAAATACCCAATAACACTATGTAGTGCCATTTGAAAGATACAAACTTTTACCGAGTTGGCAACACTGAAAACCCGGTGACATTGTGTTTTCACTCCTGACATACACCACGTTGTTAGAAACAAATCTCCGGAAAGGAACTTTTCATTCAATGCGTCGTCATTTATTGGGAATTCATGTTTCTTCCCTTAGATGTCTACTTTGGGTTGCAAGTTGGAAACGCTGTATCGCCAAAACTAAGCGGAATTTCACCCATGTTCATAAGAACTTTCTTTTAATTGTTTTGATGCCAGGAATCACCTTTAATGTACTTTGTTCTAAAACACCCTATATAGGTAAGTGTAAATCTAGGAGGCGAATTTCAGAATAAATGGATTGGTCGATGTTCCGACTTCCTATATTGTGAAACTATTTCATATCTATCATTCATTGGGTACAAATAGCAGAAACTTATCTTAATACATACATTCTAACTGAATATGATTAGGACAAACTTCGTGAATTCCATTAATTTCTGCGGTTTGGAACCAGGAGATACTATGCATATGCTACCAGATATATAATATAATAAAATTATACACCTCTGAAGTTCAGCAAACCCCGTTTTCTTTCTTTTTTATCCTTTGCTATAAAATTCAAGGCGACAGTTGAAGGAAAATAGGGAACACAGAAGTCGTAAAATCCATGCGAATTTTATCCACATCCACTGACAAAGTTTCGTATCATCAGAGCGTTCTTCTCTCCATGCGTAAGTGTTATCTTGCCGGCAAACATCAACCATCCCTGTCTACTTGATAACTATTGGCTAACCGTAGGACCTATTATTTGTGAACTGGAAACATTTATGTCAGCTGCATAAGTTACGGTACGTTAAGTTTAAATAAAGCTATTTCTGCACTGTGGTTTAAAACAGACTATGATTTTCGCAGTTTACTTCTTTTCCTTGAAAACCAACTATATATCACAAAAAAGGATTCATTTGATTAAAAGAGATGCATTTAAGCAAGATTTATAATAAAATAAAAGTTTAAAACACTGAAGTTAGATTTTTAAAGGAGAAAATATGAAACTGGGTTTTGAAAGTAAAACTGCTTTTAACAAGAGAGAGAGAGAAAAAAAATGGATGTTGTTCTAAACTGACTTGTGTGTTCATCGTTATAGTATTTGAGAGAAGCAGGCAAAAATCAGCAATATTGGGTTGAATCCAAAAAGATTTTCCGACTTTTTGCTTAACACCGATTATTTACATTTGAGAACAGGTAAGCAGAAAATGAAATTCACAGACAACAGCTATGCTTCCTACTTCAATAAGGAGTAAACCATTAAAAAAAAAAAAAAGCTAATAATTAGTTCCTTGGAAGTGGATTGTTATTAACGTCCTACACGAGCTGTGGTGAGCTTCTAAGGACGGGATCAACAGTTTTTGTTAAATTAGGCTCCGAACCACTCCGTTCAATAGACCCCGGCTGGATTTGAACCCGTGACCACGCGCACAGAAAGCGAGCTCTCTAATCTCCCGACCACCCCGAGGTCAAGTAGTTCTTGGAAAATATGTCCAAAGGCTCTTGTGATAGATTAATGTAACAAAAGTGTCGGGAGTTATTGCTAACTTTTCTTTAAGCATGATGGTATTCATTATTGAACTAAAAAACAGGATTTAATCAATGAAAGTTTTCTCTTTATCTGTACTCAAATTTGTATAATCGACGTAAGAGAGAGAAAAAAATAATAGGAAACCAACATGGATTCATCAGTCATTACGATAATTACAGAGTCCAGAAGTTTAGCCAGCCTCCTTGACGCTTCACATTTCTTCCGACACCTTCCTAGATGCAAAAGAATCTGCACGAGAAAAAGACGCCACACTAGAAGTTAACTTTACACCAGGGATGGAAATTGTACGGTAATTACGGTATTTGTACGATAATTTCATCGTGTGTACGGTGTTCGATCCAAACTTGAGTACCGTATGGAAATGTACGGTAATTTTGGATTATCAGATTCTCTCTAAATTCATATTTGTTCATACGTTTTACCCCATCATCGCGGTTGTAAAAGAGAGGAGGGAAAATAATAGAAAGGCATGTTGTAGACAAAATCGAAAAACTGCTACTGTCTGACTATCTGTTTCATCTATTGTTACCGTACCGCATAGTACACGGTTCACTATCCCTACTATCATGTTTTCGTGACTTCTGTGCTGGAAGGTTAGTTACGAGAAGAAACGCCGGGTGCACTTTCAAAGCGGACCACTCAGCAGGGCGTATACATTAACCCTGACTGCTGAAAATTTCTTTCTGCCCTGAGGGGCCTGAAGTCATGTCTTATCTCTGCGAGAGCACACAGAAAACGAGAAGAGAGTTTAGTTCGTTGCGCTTATAGTGCCATCCACATGGAAAGTTTAAAGTATCTCTGGTAGATAATTATAATGTACTTGGCATCTGAGGCCGGGATAGAGTGCGGGAGAGGATGTTGGAAGGTAGACGGCCAGGGCCTATATTGTAGGTACCATCCCAGCATTTGCCTGGTATGACTGAGGAAAAAACTGAAAAAACCTCAGGATGTTCGGTCGCCGGGATCGATCCCAGGACTTCCCGAATCCTAAGCCAACTACAAGTATCTACCACTGAGCAACGGCCGCTCGGTCTCACAATACGAGAGTAAGACTACAATGGAAACATTGATACATAAATTTCATCATCATGTGTCGGAAGATTTGTCCTCTGCTCTGAGCGAAGGCATTGTTCCACATGAATATCAAATATAACTACGATTACATTCATTCCGTAGCCGCCAAAGCTGAAACGGATCACCGGGTCAATTTTTGGACCCGGTCACCAGTTCTTATACTCGGGACCCGGTGTGACCCGATGGGCAAAGCAGAGATTTCATTTATTTTACTTACTATACTAATTTTGTAGATTTTTATGATATTCAGTGAAAATCTTGTTTTATATTGGAGATATGAGTTACATGGATTTAGGTCCATACTTTTCAAATTTCTTAGATTTTACGCATTTGTAGTCATTCTGAATATTTCTGAACGTAAAATACTGAAGAGGATCATAATCGTATATATCCTCACGTAGGCTTGCAAAAAATACTTAATTTTTTTTCAGTAACACTTGTTTCATTAATTTATATCTTTCAAATATATATATATATATATATATATATATATTTACTTTGCGAACATTTG
>JAGDQP010026962.1:1595-25410 GCA_022664845.1 Lepisma saccharinum
TTCTTCTTCTTCTTCTTCTCCCCCTTTCTGTCTCTCTCATTTCTCTGTCTCTGTCTAACAGGTATCGATCGGTTTCAATTTCTCCCTCCATCAACTTATGTATATTGATTCGCCTCGCTTTTATTCTTTCATTTTATCGATACTAATACATGTCTATTTTGAAAAAGAAAACGTGCTCATGATGTATGCTGATTTTAGTATAGGTAAGACAAAGGAAGGAGAAAGAGGGGATCTGTTTAGCAGACACGATCATTTGATAAAAAGGTGCCATTTGGGTTGTCTAGCTGCACGAAGTTCGCTGTCACAATTTTTTTGATGCGAAGTGTACATAACTTTCTTGTAAATGCATTCTGTCTCATCAAACTGTTCCAGCAGAAGTACTGCATTTGGACATCATGTTAAGATTCTCTAATTTAGCTTCTCAAGAAGATGGAAACGCCGCGATGAAGAAATAACCCATAATATTACCCAAATTATGAAAAAATGAATAATAAAACTCATGAAATAAAGAAGATAAAGATTATTAAACATTTGTTTGCTGCAGTTCCAACCTAACTAAATCTCATATAGTTAGTAAATCTCTTTCCCCAACGAGTGTGTACCCCTTGAGAGGGTGGCAGTCGTTGCTAGCAAAAAGAAAAACCTTGTGTTAAAACATTAACATTCTGTTTCATGTAATGCATGAACTTCCCCTAGTGTATCTTTCTTGTGGTTTCGTGTTACTGTGAAAACGGGGGTTTAACCCCCGAAATACTCGAGTATACATCCCAACTTTTAAGACTTTACAGATAAAATCGATAAACCCAGCAAAATTTTACTTACACCCCAGAAATTTAGCTTTACCTCCGAAAAACTAAAAATCGACATCGTTTTGTTAGTCGAAACTGAGCAAGTAAACAAAGAAATAGAAAAAAGAAACTTAATACTCAAAAACTTGGAAGAAATAGGTTCTCTCCGTAGGCCTATCTACTGTCAGATTTATCAATTTCAATTATTGCCTTGCTCGTCGTTGCTTGAAATCCCGTTCATGTTTTCTTAGAAACACATCTTCACTGCTCAGACGTTAAATTCGTTTTATACTACTAGGCATTATTTCAGATATCTATCTACTTAAGCAAGTTTTCCTCAGTGGTAAGCCTGGATTGAGCAGGGGCAAATTGCATCCAAGTCGAGTTTTAATCCTTAAGCAGACATTTATCAATCGTCATTGTATGCTCCCAGCAACATGCTTGATTGCATGCTTGATTGAGTGCAGCCCTGACAGAATGAAGTCCAACTTTTAAAGTAAATTAAGATTTTTCTTGGAACTACCCAAATTATTTAATGAAAAAAGTTTCCGACAGTGATGATGTGAACTACTCTACCAAGTCCTACACGTAGTCCATTTCTCTTCCTCGGAATCCTCATATACACCTTCCAGGTATACTTTTTATTATATACTTGCGTAACATAAGATATTTACTGCACACATAACAATCTAAGGTAAATAAATAGAATTATAATGGTGTTTTTATACTGCTTCTTTAAAGTTGAAAATAAGTAACTTCAGTTTTAAAGGATTATTTTAACCTGTTATTTAATTTGCTATTTTTTACAGTTATTTTGATGTAACCGTTGCTGAAAATTAACTGTTTAGTCTAACTATAGATATGGCCGGTGGGCGTTCTGACCGTTTTATGAGTGGGCGTTTTGACCGTTTTAACAAGTAGACGTTCTGACCATATGTGATTTTTAATGCTTTTGGAGAGCATTGTTGCCATTTTTACAAGTGGGCGTTCTGACCGCTTTTGCAAGTTAGCGTTCAGACCGATGAGCGTTCTGATTGGAACTCTGTTCATCAAAGAACGGAAATTAAAGATTATCTTTTGGATTCTAGATAACATTTCGCACCTTCGACTTTCAATTGTAAACTTCTGCAGGTTGGCGGCTGCTGCTGAAAGAAAATACTGCTGCTACTGGTTCACTGCATTCTATGGCTGCTTGTTCTGGTGATTTACTCCATCTGGTGATAGTTCATTTTTATATGGGCATGCTTAGTGTTATGAGCCTCATTCTTCTCGGAATGGCAAGAAAGGAAAATAATATAGTACTTCGATTATATTTTTCATATTACTAAGGCATATCCTCACCTCCGGGTATGTATAGATTGTTTGTTAGCCATAAAGTTATTTAAATGATCTTTTGTTGTTCCTTTTGCCTATACCTAGGTATAATCCTTGTTTTGCCTTATATGGAGATATTTTATTTTTCTAATCTATAGTAAAAAATTAATTTTATTTTCTCTTTGAGGTTTCTGCTTCAATTCAAATATGTTTTGATTCCTCACTTGTTTTAGCTTATTCTGACTGCGCCACCATTGGCTTAATGACGCAGTCATGTTATCTTCTCGAAGTAAAAATACTTTGCAAGAAAGTAACTAATTAGCTTGGTAATTAGTAAATTGGCTTAACTAGAGTCCTCTTAAAAATTTCGAAATCCCCACTTTTGTTCTATGGTTTGAATTTCCCTTTTGAAATTCTGGCACTTCTCTGAGAAGATGCATGAACCTTGGACGTTGGCTTGACAAAAATCCTGACATCACTTATCTTTATTGTACCAGAGATAAAATCTATTGTTTACTATTGTTGTATATTGTAATTGAAATCAGATATAGCCTATGGATACACTATTGACTTTCTATTGTATAATGTGGTCCCGATACTTCTCTGGTCCGATACGAGAAACCATGGACGTTGACTTGACCAAGGTCCTCGCATCGTTTATATATATTGTATCGGTTTATTATTTCGTATGATTAAAAGATCATCTCATCTTCTGTCCCAGTGTTGATTTCTTTCTCTGCGGCCGATCGAATTCCGCCGTAGCTCATCAAAGGTGGTCATCTGGTCTGCCGCAGGTCGACTGCCGCCGCTGTTCATCCCCCACGGTTCATTAGTACTGCCGCTTTCCGATGATTATCCAGGTCCAAACCTTCCTCTTCTCCGATTAGAATATGTCGAATAGTTGCTCTATTTTAGCTGTAGAGCCCACTAGATACGGACCTTCGTACAGGTCAAAGAACTTGGCAATTTGGTGCTCTTTTGCGGTACTTTGTCTGTGTACCCTTCGAAAGACTAGTGATCCGGGTATTTTCTACCAATAATTCGTTTCTTTCTACTTATATTTTCCATTGGACCAACGTTAACAATTTTCTAATCTCCAAGAGAAGGATCGGTCCTCACCCTCTCTCAAGCAACTAGTTTAAAGAAATACTGCTGATGTGTGCTTCCTGGGTTCTCTCTTGGCATCACTGGATTCTCACCTGGAAGTTCCCTATATAATATATCCTGCCGAACATCCTGGCTGATCATGGCTTTAGTGACTCGATTCTCTTTCTTCCGGTCGGAGACATGAATTAATCTGTCCTGCTTCCCTATTTTCTCTCAAGTTCTACCTGTTGGCATTGTTGTCACGTGATCTATAGTTATTTCCGTTATTCCATCTCCTGTTTTCATTTCTGCTGTTATCATATATCTTAAGCCTTGAGTTTTCATTTGTATTGTTACTACAGTAGACTCGTGGTTAACCGAGCCTCGGTTAACCGGGGCTCCGGGTTAACCGAGCCGATGCGCGCAATCGATCTTGTACAACTTCGCGAAAATTACATATTCTGATTTGTTTTATTTTTATCTCACAAAACCTGTTTGACTATAAAATTTGTTGTTTATCTCATTAGCATAATTACGTATGTATTGTTTAGTAATGTTCAAATTAAATAAATCTTAATTTGTACATTAATGCATCTAGTTAACGACAAGGTTAGTAACTCATTGATCTCAGACCTCCGTATCATCCGAGCTTTTCCGTATCCGAGGTAGTCTCGGTCCCAATTAACTCGGATAATGTAGAGTCTACTGTATTATTACAGTAATTCTCCCTTATCCTAAAGATGGGTTTCAACTGCTGTTCTTGGCTGTTAGATTTTTCGCGATTAGTAAATTTATTACCATTTCTTCCTTTAGACATTATGCCATCCTGACTACCCAGAAATTCCAATAAGCCCTTGGATGTGTTATAATTGGTACAGACTAATAGTCTCTGTACACCATACGGGAGTGTGTTAGCAGTTTCTCTATATAGTTCTCCATCTGATATATGAGGGTCCACCCGTGTCAGCTTAGTAATGTGTTGAGCCACCTCCTGTTCCATGCTCTCTACATTTTGACAATTAATCCTGGTTTGACTAATCGCTCTATTTCTTTGCTTCTATACTGTCTCAACTGTAAACTTATAACAGAAGTCTTTAAAGGTACAGATCTGAGTTCTTATAAGGTTTAACCATCTTTCGGCGCTATTAACCATAGCTCTCCTAGAATGTATAGGAGGTCTTCCTCACTTATGCCCAAAATCTTAAAATAATACGTCAATTGCTTTAAGATTTCGTTGGACTTTCCGAGTTAGCATCTCTTCTCCTTCTTCAATTCTTACCTCCCGGGTCATTTTCCTGCTTCCCAACATACTCATGAGATTTTGCACAAAATCGGTCTGATTCTTTCTCTCCGGGACGATTATTATACTGTCCGCCTTAGTTGCCTTGGATTGTTTCAGTGTACTGCATACCTTTGGAAAGGTTACTCTGTCATCATCTATTTTCTTCTTGTTAGTTGTTACCTAATTTCGTCATCTCAGAAGCTATTACGTCTTTACAATATTCCTTAATGTAGGTTTGTAAGGTTTCTTCATCGTTCTACTTTGTTTCCTTCACTTCCTTAACTTCTTCTAATTGTTGTATCCTTTTTCTTTATCTCAATTTCTATTGTTTCGTCTATTATTTTCATGTTACTTTTATATGTACTTCCAGGCGTTGTAAATCCGTGATAGTTTTATCTATATCAGCTTCAACCGCCGCAAACTGGTGTCTTCTTTGTGGGTAATTAATTCTTAATATATTGTTTGTGTACTCAGTTTTAACTGTTTAAAACCCGTTTGACACTCGTTCCGGTATCCATCCATCTTTCTTTTTATTTATGTCTTTAGTTCTACAATCCTTTGTTCCTAACCTTCCCTTACTTCCAAAAACTTTTTATTAAACTTCTTATCCAGGCTGTTAAATATCTTATCCTGATCTGCTTTCAAGTCCTGGAATTTTCCGTCTTGAGTGGTTTTCAGGTCCTGGAACTTCTTGTCTTGATCAGCTTTCAAGCCCTGGAACTTTTTGTTTTGATCATTTCAAGTCCTGAATCTTTTTTTCTTGATCAGTTTTTAAGTTTTGGACCTTATTGTCTAAGCTTTTATCTTGGTCGTGGAATTTCTCTAATAACTGCCCCATCAATGATATAGTAGCATCTTCTTTCTTGGCCGCTTTCTCTTCCTTCCGACCAGGGTCCATTCCCGTCTCTGTCACTTCCTGCTCTGCATGTTCCATCATTCCGGCCTTCTTTTGCCGTTTACTGATACGGGCACTCTTCCTTACTGGTTCCATTTCACCCAACGCTAGTGGTCTGGGATCTTTTTCGGAGCTTGTATATCTATCCTCCTCACTTTCTATTTTGGGACACGAGAATAGGCTCAAATCTCTTCTGGAGCTTGAATTTTCCCTGCAGCTGGAACTTTTTTGGAATCACCTGGAACTGGAATCTTTCCTGATACTGGATTCCGCGTCAAAAATCTGCTCAAAATCGAGCCCGTAAGCTGGGAGCCAATATATATATAATATCCCCGAGAACCCCTAGTTGATTCTAAATGAGACGTCACTAAAGTCGATAGTTCAGTTCCTCCGTACAAACGTGGGATTTAGTTCCGTCCACCTGAAAAAGCAATAAATGATTTTTAGTAAGGGAACCCAATACTACTCTATTTAGCATGTTGTGGGGATGCAGCCAACCGAATGTGACGGTTCTATGCTGCCCCAATATTACCGCTAACTGAATCTAGGGCAAAAGGAACATAAATTAAACAAGGGTCTCATTAGCACCATTAACTACAGTTACTAACTGCTCACTCGCAGAACCAGGTAAATGTTTCGGCGGCTTAAGTGATTCTAAAACAAGGTACAAGCTCTTTTATACACAGCTTTCAAGGCTGTGATGTGACTTAAGCTTACAAAACGTAGTCCGTATTTACATGTTTGACGTTTTGGAATATATCTGAAATAGCAAACTACATCTAGAACTCTTAAATTAATTATATAATTAATTGGTATTATAATATTCTTTACTTATTGCTTCTCTGTTTGTAAATGGTTCTGGCTGTAATATATATAAATGTCCTTACACCATGTAAGACGTTCTTCCATACACACACATACATTTATTAAACCATATGGTTAAAATCATTATTAAATTCCAAGTTGTTGAATGTAGATCGAAAGTACGGTGTATATCTTAAAGTCCTTAATATGGAAAAATCTTCAGCATTTAATTTGATGTAGTTCTAAATCAATGTATATTACATAAGGTTTCTAGCTTCGAAAAATTATTCTATACATACATATGAGGGGTGACAAAATGTAAATACAAAGTGCAGCACTCGCACAACATGAGGGCCGTCACAAAATATACGGTGTAAAATTATTTTAATTTAGAACTCGTGCCTGATATTTCCAGGCTACAGACTTTCAAAATCATAACGAAAATATCGTAGCAAATAAATAAATAATTTGCATTTTGTGGAGATTTGTATGTAATTCAGATTATAAAGAAATAAAATATAATTTTGACGTACCTTTTCTCTCCTGAAACTTAAAGAAAAACGGAGATTTTGGTTAAGAAAATAAATTCTCAATTACTTTTTGAAGCACGCAGTTGGAAATATTAATCCCCACTTTTTCCCCACCTGCTTTTTTGTTCGTACTAACACCAGGTTCACTTGTATCTTTTTCCCAGATTGAAAACTTTTTTTTAAATAAAACATTAAAATTCAAGTTCTTCTCTTATAATAACACACTCGTTTTTTATGTAGATCTTGTAAATAGTTTGTTTCTTGGGTTTTATCATGTTCTTGATTTACTAACGAAGAAGCACTATTTGAATCTCTAAAAAAGCATCTGGGTTAAACAGCAGGAGCAGCGGTGTTCTCGTTACCCATGATTCCATATGATTGTTGGTCTGCTATGTGCAGTATCTTTTCTTTTTCTTCTTCTTCAGGTTCTTAGATGTTTGTTTCATGATCGAGTACTACTTTACAGTTTTTCGTAAGAACTGGTAAAATTTCCATGGATAGTGTTTCAATACCTTCATTTAATTGGTTTAAGTTGTATGGAACATTTCTATTTTGTGTCACGTCCTTTTCATTTTGTTCCTTGAATTCAGAGGACAAATGTGATGAACTTACGCAATTGAAACAATGTTTAGGTGTTTATTTCATATTATTTGGCAGTTGTAACCAAAGAACGAAGTTTGGTAAATTCTCTGTTAGCCTATCTAATAGAGTGAGTCTATTGTATACTGAGTAAACATGATTCTTATTATAATAAAGTGCTGTGATGCAAGAAATTGCCCCGAATTTTTGACCATGTTTACCAGATTTTCCTCACTAACCTCATGTATAACGGACGATAAAATAGCCCTTATTTTACGATTGTCGTCTATTTGTACTGGAAGATTGTATTTAATGCCAATCTCTATCAGCAAGCGCGGCAACGCGCACAGCCAAGTTCCCAGTCGACCTGACGACGCGCAGTGCCAAGTAGATTTACACGAAACACCAAAAAAAAGAGTGCACAACAGTTAAATCACAATTTTCAAGACACTACTGCTTACTTACTAATTACCCCAGTACCACCAAATTACCCACGTTTGCTCGAAAGATTATCTTCTATAATACTACCAAACCTCAAATCACAGGGTTTATGGGGTGCTGAGTTATAATATCCCAAATTTAGGTATTTGTCATGAAATAATGTTTGACTGACATGTTTGAAATGTTTCCGTCTAGCTAGAAACACCAAATTTGGTACAAAGGTGTATGGCCATGAGTAGGTAAAGAAAAATTTCGAAATTTTGAAAAAGTCACCATCTTGGATCCAAAATGGTCACCAAACCAATTGTTGTATTGAATACACAACCTAAACCGCTGGGGCTATTGAATTGAAATTTGGTATTGAGGTACATCACTAATAAATTAAGAAAATACTTTTCATTTTTCTAAAAGTCGCCATCTTGGATCCAAAATGGCCGCCAAACCCATTGTTTTATAGTAATACACAGCCTAAACCGCTGAGGCTATTAAATTGAAAGTTAGTATGGAGGTACAATATCATTAATAGATTAAGATTATATTTTTAATTTTCTAAAAGTCGCCATCTAAAAGTCCAAAATGGCGGACAATAAACATTAATTTCCCACACCGTTTGAGCTAGGGAAATGAAATTTGGTACGAAGGTACATGATCACTAGTAGTTTAGAAAAATATTAGAAAATGTTGAAAAAGTCGTCATCTTTGATCCAAAATGGCCACTAACCCATTTTTGTATATAATACACAGCCTAAACGGCTTTAGCTAGAAATATCAAATTTGGTTTGAAGATACATTATCACTAGTAGGCTACTAAGATATTACATAAAGTATCCAAAAACGACACTTAAGGGGGGGGCACAATAGACCCTCAAATTGAAAAATCAATAAGGGACACATGAATTGTATAAAAATATAACTCTTCTACCATATTTTTAATTAGCTATTTAACATGTTGCGAAGTGAACATTTTGTGAATGAGATCAAGTTATTTATAGTGTAAAATTAAAGCCGTTATTTTTGTTTGCGTTGTATAATGTGTTAATCAACTAAAATGGTTTCTGGCCATTAACTTGTTATACACTTTTTAAGAAGATAGAGATTGATATAAATATGAAAGATAATAATCATTCATTTAATTACTGATAGGCTAAGTTGTTATTTCTTCTATATAATTCCATACTCTAAGCCTGAGCATGCACGATCATGAAACTATCTACTAATTCGTGAAATAGTACTGATAGAATAAGTGATATTAATTTATTTTTATAAATACGAAGTTGCCGAGCATTAATTGGAATTAAACCACAATTAACTCAATCAAATGACATACATTAGCAGTTGTTGATTGTCTTAATAACCGCTGTTTCACCATCATAACACATGCCATATTTCATACCACGAACATTTAATTAGTATTTAATTTTGATCTACAAATCCCCGAGTTGTACAAAAAAAATATATTTAAGTTTCCCATACACTGAATTCCATCAATTCGCGTTAACATCATTAATTCTAGACACGTAAATGTCGAACATCTAATTCATTCTAAAAAGAAGTTCCATATTAATAATAATTCAAGATTTTCTTTTATTCGTAAACAATGCTAGAATGCGCCTTTTTGTTTAAAATGGTGCATTCTATTCTGTTTGTTAAATTCATATTATCTGTTCTTTTGATGACTATGACATCCACTTCTCCTCTTCCTTGAATAATTAAAAACTTCCGTTGAGAATATTTACATCATAGTTCAATGTTCTCACAAATAGCTACGAAGATATATTGATGACATGACTTACTTAAATGTCCTTCGATATCACATAGGTAGCATCAATCTAAATCTATATTTCACAACACCACTTAATAAATATTGACATATTTGATCCTTTTGTTAACATTCCAGTGTGTTTTACATTTACATCAATCCCAAACCATAAATCAACCTCTGGACATTTTCTCCTATTTCCTTTATATATCCTCTGTCCATCCACACACTCCATATTTGCTTTTTGGATACTATTTCTTCACGATCAACAAAATTTTCAAATCCCAAATTTCTTAATACTTGGTCTATTTCATTTGGTTTATCATATCTCTGTATGACTGGCTTGAAATTACTTTCAATAACTTCTCTTATTCTTGAAGCAATCTTATTAGTTGATTTACCATCCACTTTTAAACTTGTTTCACCATGAATAATTTCATCTCTTTCCATCATCATTGTTTGCATACCAATTTCCGAGTATTCAACTTTTAATGTTTGACATCCACTACCCACAGTTGAACATCCATCAGTTTGTGTCAGATTTTCTCGGAAATGTTTTGTCTCATATTGTGTACCTTTAACTACATGGACTTTAGTAGGATACTGTTTACAATCACCGACAAGATCAGAAGTTTTTTTTACTGCTTTGATTTTAATTTATTTCCATTGTATTAATCCGTTTTTTTAAGAATTACATTGTTTATATCCCCCGTACGAATATACAGTATATTTTATCCTTTTCCATTCTAGCACTTTTATCCTGCTGGTCTATCTGATTGATTCTACCTTGTATATTAATATTCTGATGTTCAGTCAGTATTACTTGTTTCGGTTTAAACGCCAACAAAATCTTGCATAATGATTTTTTTTATGACAGCGATTACATTCCGCGTTGAATGCTAGACATTTATTCATAATTTTATGGACAAAACCACATCGCTTACACCTTCCATTTCGTTCTAACCTCATATCATTCGTCTCTTTTGAATTTCTATTCCCATATCTGTCTGTGAGATTCACTTGCACTTTAGGAATCTTACATATATAACTCTCATTGGACTCACATCTAAACTTTTCTGAGAACTTAATTCTTTCATGAAGTAAGATTATATTAATGGCTTTGTTTAACGATAATTTTGGGACAGCTAATAGTGCGGATTGTAATTCTAAATCATTAAGTCCCAATATGCATTGATTAAGTATTTCTGGTTCCCAATTCTGTCCGAACGAACAACGTGTAGCTTGTGCTTTTGTGCTACATATTCTAAAATGCTTTGTCTAGTATCCTGTTTTATTTTGTAAAATGTAAGTCTTTCACTTCTAACATAGTTATAAATGAGTATGGCGTTTAGCTTCTCCCACCAGTTAACTAACTTTGCTTTCCACGAATAACAAACTATCAATATATTGATTAATATGTTCTCTAAAGCCATGCTATTTGAATACTTGTTTGATACAATTAGCAACAATGGCCGTGGAACAATGTTTAGATATCATGCACTAGGTTCATATAATCGGTTAGCTCTTCTGCTTGAGTAGGAAGTAAACCTCGTTCGCCAATTTGTTATACAGTTTTTAAGAAGATAGGGATTGATATAAATATGAAAGATAATAATCATTCATTTAATTACTGATAGGCTAAGTTGTTATTTCTTCTATATAATTCCATACTCTAAGCCTGAGCATGCACGATCATGAAACTATCTACTAATTCGTGAAATAGTACTGATAGAATAAGTGATATTAATTTATTCTTATAAATACGAAGTTGCCGAGCATTAATTGGAATTAAACCACAATTAACTCAGTCAAATGACATACATCAGCAGTTGTTGATTGTCTTAGTAACCACTGTTTCACCATTATAACACATGCCATATTTCATACCACGAACATTTAATTAGTATTTCATTTTGATCTACAAATCCCCGAGTTGTACAAAAAAAATATATTTAAGTTTCTCATACACTGAATTCCATCAATTCGCATTAACGTCATTAATTCTAGACACGTAAATGTCGAACATCTAATTCATTCTAAAAAGAAGTTTCATAATAATCATAGAGTTAGGAATATAAATAGAGGGAACCTTAGGCTGTTTTGTTGGAGAGGGGAATGAAGCCAAGAGACGGAAGGAACGAGGCATTTCGGCCATATTGACTGGCCCCATATTTAGAGACCCTCTTTTCCGAGTATAGACTCTCTGAGTTGCACTCATCCTCCTATCGAAAAGCCAATCCTTACAGTACTAGATATAGAGGGACTCTAATGGGGCCACACAAGATGGCTGCCGATGAACCTTCATTTGGTTTCATGTGACGTCATCTATGTTCTTTCTATTTTCTTCTTAGCTCTATGATAATTATAATAATTCTAAATTTTCTTTCAGTCATAAACAATGCTAGAATGCGCCTTTTTGTTTAAAATAGTGCATTCTATTCTATTTGTTAAATTTATATTATCTGTTCTTTTGATGACTATGACAAACTATATGGTTCGAGCTAAGAAATGAAATAATAAATGAGACAGAAAAACATGAAGAATAGCAATATACAAACAAAATCTACCCCTAAATAGAAAATTATATTTACAAAAAGGTGTGATATCCGAATCCAAAAAAAAAAAAAAAAAACTCCGTGTCAAAAACAAAGCTAAGTTCATATCCTAAGCAGTACAAAAAAGAAAGAGGTTTCAGCACATGGAAGTTGTGATATATATAAAATTGGCCAAGTTCTTTCGTAAGTAGTTCTCATCAATTTAGCTAAGTTTTATGGAACAAATTAATTTTCCTTATACTGCTTACATGACTGCGATTATTTTAAGAACTTGGCCAACTGGTCTGGCAATTCTACTGGCACCTACTGAAACACTGTACTGTTCGATTAAATTCCAGACCAGTTGACCAATTCTTAAAACAATCCCAGCCATGTAAGCAGTATAAGGAAAATTAATCTGTCCCACAAAACTTAGCTAATTTGATTTGAGAACTACTTAGGAAAGAACTTGGCCAATTATATATATCACAACTTCCATATGCTGAAACCTCTCTCTTTTTTGTACTGCTTAGGATATGAACTTGGCTTTGTTTTTGACACGGAGTGCTTTGGATTCGGATATACAAAAAATCCTTTACTAATGATTATAACGCGATCAACTATTTCCTGATTCCTAAGATTAAAAAAAACTTAAATTACTCGATAATTCTATAGCCAGAACTTCACTTGATAGTAAAAACTCATGTTCCAATATCATTTTTGGTTTGAATCCTACCTCATGGCAGTCAATTACGATTGTATGTTGCCTTGGAATTCGTAGATTGGCCATTTGACTGATTCAAATATCTGTTACACTTATTAATTTCAATATTCAATTGTACTAAAAAGTATTCACAATTTTCTATGAAGTACCTATTAATTTTCTTGCAGTGTTAACTTAATTAACAATATGAGCGTCGAATCATACAATATACTCATATCATTATAGTGTTATTTCCCTGAAGGTATTTCTCACCACACATATATCTGCTGATGTAATAATTCTCCTTCCTTGTATAATAGTATAAAAACTATATATCACCACACAACGTTTGTCACGTATAGTTGAAAATACGAAGTAGTCAGGAGCTCACTGGAATCATGTTCGCTTGCCAAGAAACCAACCACTCGTTCAACACCACCGAGCTACTGCGGGACAATTTTTTGTATATATATAAACTGTAAAAGTTAATCTAGCCCTACACTAAATAATAATAATAATCTCAATTTAATTTAATTTATTGGTTTGTTTATTACATTGTGCTAAGAACAGCAGTAGAGCAAATATATAGCACAAGTCATATTACACAAGGAGAAAATTAGAATAAAAACATTATGATACCTGTTATAATTTTGTGCAAATCTTATTTTATATTTTTGTTAGCAGCAGATAAAGGTACATATTTTCTAATATTGTATAAAGATACATTACACTAATTCCATTTAGTATGTATTCTGACTTATATCTATAACTAATTGCCTTGCACATAAACTTGGCATCATTTCTATCTCTTCTATCCTTCAACATTTGTAGAGAAAAAATTAGCCAGTAGTTATAATTAATATCATAGTAATTAAGTTTCGCTCTGTGACAAACTATTCTGACAAATAACTTTAGAACAGCTTCTACTTTATTACTTTAAGTGACCCCAACATTATTCCATATTACTGAAGCAAATACTACTTTCGATCGAATTAGCACCTTGTACTGATATATATGTTTGTGTGTGTTTGAAAATAAAATCTGTTAATTTTCTTGCAGCTTTAACTTAATTAACAATATGAGCGTCGATTCATACAATATACTCATATCATTATAGTGTCATTTCCCTGAAGTTATTTCTCACCCCACATATATCTGCTGATGTAATAGTTCGCCTTCCTTGTATACGTTATAACTTTTGTTTTTGATTTATTAATACGTAGTTGTTTTTTCTTACACCAGTCAAGAATTGCTTCTAAATCTGCTTGCAAAGCTACATTATTTGTATATCTATTTACAACCTTATATAATTTTATATCATCAGCATACAAAAGTATCTCCGAGGATTTTACGCTATTTGCTATATCTTTAATAAAAATTGGAAACAGTAAAGGCCCCAAGGGAAATCCTTGTGGAGTTCCATTAGCTATTGAGCCCTTATTTGATAAGCATGGCCCAATTGCAACATGAAAAGATTTGTGCCCTAAATAGCTTTGAAACCATTTTATATATTTTGGTACCAACACTATATTTGATAATTTAATTACAAGTAAGGGTCATAGTGGTTGTAGCGCAAATACATTGCACACATAGCGCATCTGATAGAGCATGAGATATGAAAATCACCCAATTTTAAGGTGCTATGGATTATAGGGAGAGGAGTTAGGGGTCCTGGAACTTGAAATGCCAAAAATATCAAAAAGTGGGCAGTATGCAACTTGAAATTGAATATCTTGAAAATGGTTGGAGCAATCGGAATGAAATTTCAGGAACTTAATAACTACAAAAAGTAGTGACGAAATGCATAAATAAGGTTGACATCCGTGAAGCAGTGTTGCCAATTCACAATAAAATGTATTTTCTTGAAATGGCATTATATATGATATTAATTAATATAAAATTTAAAAGTACTAATAAGAAAGATATAGCAAAGTCTATAGGCGCAGTGTTGCAAACTGTGGACACTATATCAAGTTCAATGTGGAGAACCGACATTGTCAGATTGAATCTTGTATATTTTCTACAGTTTGCAACACTGCGGTCTGTGCTTCACATATGTTATGCATCATTACTAGAGAGTATGAAATATGCAATAAATCGACGTAGTGTCATTCGAAATAACTATAATTTATAATAGCTTGGTTACATTGTCAACCGGTGATATTGCATTTGGGCTTCTAATATTCATCTTCTTGACAAATAAATTCCTCTTAAACGTAATATATGAATAATGTTGCCATCTGCGCAGCAGTGTTGCTAACTTATAACAGTGCATTTACTGTAACTATATATCAGTTAATAAACATTATAAACGTACTCGTAGGAAGTAATCAAATAGCAGAGTCAGGCGGTGAAGTGCTGCATACTTTCGGAGATACGCGTCCCGGCCATGGCCAACCTATGTAATTGATATCTCGACACAGTTCTAGAAAGTAATGCACTGATGCTTAACAAATCGAATCTAACAAGCAGTGTTGCAAAGTACAAAACTGCACAGTACGCACCTGTTCTAGTGGACATGAAGATCGAGGATTAAAGAGTGATCAGCACACAAGCATTTCTCGCAATGAGCACATAGTATGAAGTCAAGCTGTCCACAGTCATCCTTGAAACATACTTCTGCAAGTCCACTTTCCAAGCAATACTCCGAAGGTGTTTGAAACGATCCTCGATGTTCACTGGCATATCCACATTCGAAAAAAGCAAATAGGAGCAAATTTTCAAATCGATTGGCTGAAAACTGGGAATATACAAACGACTGAATGCGGAGAAAATGGTATCGATGCCTCACTTCAACGTTGGATGATACTATTAATGTTTCGGTGATGAACTTTACCATGGTTTTGAATGGACGAAAAAAGAAATCATCAGCTACTTGTCTCAGACCTGTACATTTAGCCGGGATCAACTTCTTATAGAACTCAACACCTTCAGGTACTGTTTCGTTGTAAAGAGCATCATCCTTGTTCGGTGACCCACCCTGTAAACGCATTCTCCACCCTGTAAATCGGGCCATAATACATGCTTCAGGAATACTTGCAAATCACGTTTTGTCATGTTCGCTGATTTACTTGCATATACTTTCACATTCGGTAATTCATGTGTCATGGTAGCTGGGAAATGTTTACTGGGCTCCGAGACGAGAACATATATGTGTGGAAGTAACGTACCATCCATCACAATAACTGGCATTATCGTATATGAATGCATTGTTGCTGCAACTGAACCCATGGCACCAAAGATCGTCTTGTTTCCCTTAAAGAAAAGAGCTCTTTCAGCACGTAACTCTTTATCGAATCTGTATTGATCTGCGTCCATTATTTGATCTGCAGACAATTTGTGTTCTTAAATGAAATCCTTAATTTTATTAACAATAATTTTGTGGCTCTCTGTTGTACATCAGAATCATCAACAGCAAACCGCTTGCTCACTTTCGAGATATTATATTGCTTTTTCTTTTGGAAGCTTTGACCCAACTTTGGGACGCTTTAAACGATAAGATGTTGTTCGGGTCAAGTTGTTGCTTAAAATTTAGTGCCAATATTCGTATCGTTTTGTCGTGGATAATGGCATGTTGGTGTCTCATTGCGATGAAATGATCACGCACTTCTTTATTAATTCTTTCTTGCAAGGATTTATTGTGTTTGCAAGGAGTTTTGAGCATCTTCTCAAATTTTGCAATAACGTTTTTTTATTTCTTTTGTGTGCCATAACAGTAGTAAATTTTACACGAGGTGACATGTCGATGGATAAGCCTGGGAGACATAACTGGAGAGGATCATGTCCTCTTGGCTGTTTTGTCCAGATTTTGTACGCGTCAGCCAAGTACTCTTCAGAGAATTTTGTCGTCTCCTTTTTTGGTGTGATGGAACATACGAAGAACTACTGCTTTCGTGACAATCCATAAATGGTTGACTTCGAATCTCGAGATGATTCTGTTCCTGATTGTAACGTTGTATCATCGCCGAAATCACTATCTATGTTCTCATCATCAATGCCCTCCACGTCTACCATAAGTGTGGTAAACCGTTGAACTAGAACCTCTTCTTCAAACAGATGCATTTTAATCTGTTCGCACACTATACGTTCTTCCCTTGGCGTTTCGTCCGAAATACCGAAGAAATCCACTAACAACTTAAGGGCCACAGCTTGTCTCATTTTGCATAACAAAATAACCACTCCCACACGCGTTTGATTATACACTACATACGTAATATTTTTCCTCGTGTCTTCTCTTTCTTCAGTAAACAATAATCCGTACACACTACTGCTCTCTACACCTTTCCTACTTAAACACACTTTCCAAACCGTTATAATTATGTTAAATTGCATCACATTGTCTTCTGTTCGAAAGCGCAATTGTCTTTCTGTTACTCAAATATCAGCTAACAACACAAAAAGGAAAAAAAATGCGAAACATGCACGTAACCATTCGCACTCGCGACTACTATACAACTAACTGACCCAGTTCCTTCTCCCGTCTTACCACGATACTTTACTATTCCTACATACACGCTCTTCTTATCTGCTAGAACCAACAGTACTTCATGGTATGTCAAATTGTGCAGCATGACTTTCCTTTTTAAAAAAACAATCACTTTGGTTTTGTTCAAACATAAGCAAAAACCAACACGTGCAGCATATTTATATACGTATAGTTTTTCTAATTGGGGCACCACTTCTTGCTAGACAATTTGTGTTCTTCTATGTTGATGTTGTTATACTATTAATACTACATTTGCGTTCGGTCTATTACGCATTTCATGCATCATTTTCTAGAGCTGTGTCGAGCCGAAAGTATGCAGCACTTCACCGCCTGACTCTGCTATTTTGTTCTTTCCTACGAGTACCTTTATAATGTTTATTAACTGATATATAGTTGCAGTAAATTTATTGTTATCAGTTAGCAACACTGCTTCAGAGATGGTAACATTATTCATGGTTTACATTTTCGAGGAATTTATTTGTCAAGAAGATGAATATTAGAAGCCCAAATGCGATGTCACAAGTTGACAATGTAACCAAGCTATTATAAATCTGAGGTATTTCAAATGGCACTACGTCGGTTTATTGCATATTTCGTACTCTCTAGTAATGGTGCATAACATATGTGAAGCACAGACCACAGTGTTGCAAACTGTAGAAAATATACAAGATGATTCAATCTGACAATATCGGTTCTCCACATTGAACTTGATATAGTGTCCACAGTTTGCAACACTGCGCCTATAGACTTTGCTTTATCTTTCTTTCTTACTAGTACTTTTAAATTTTGTATTAATTAATATATAATGCCATTTCAAGAAAATGCATTTTATTGTGAGTTGGCAACATTGCTTCATGGATGTCAACATTATTTATTCATTTCTTCACTATTTTTCGTTGTTATTAAGTTTCATTCCGATTGCTCTGACCATTTTCAAGATATTCAATTTCAAGTTGCACACTGTCCATTATATAATATTTTTGACATTTCAAGTTCCAGGACTCCTAACTCCTCTCCCTATAGTCCATAGCACCTTAAAATTTGGTGATTTCCATATCTCATAATGCTCTATCAGATGTCTGCAATGGATTTGCGCGACAACCACCATGACCCTTCCTTGTTAGTAATATAGTATGATTAACAGAATCAAAAGCTTTCGATATGCCAGTATATATTACGTCAAGTTACTCTTTTTTATTAATATGATTGTAAATTTATTCAGTATTTTTTGGTAAAAACTGGAAAGTTGATGGACGTCTAGTCTGATACAAATATATTTTATATACGATCAGGCTTTCCCAACCTTAGATCAAGTTTTCCATCAAGATCCTTCTTATTAAGGATACTTCTGGAGTGTACCAGAGGAACGTCCCGTGGTGCTTTGAGAATATTGCTCCAGTGTGAGCCTCTTTTGAGAAGCTACTGCTTTTCCAGGTTACATTCTAATCGATAGAACTCGTTCCCTGTAACACAGACAGTCATTTTTCCATTCCGCAATACTTACTATTCAATAGAACTCTTTTTTTCATTTTCTCTAAAGGGTTTACATTTTCGTTAAAAATTTTCCCATCTACAAGTACAACTTGTTTCATCTTGAACATGTTTATTGCATCATATAAACAGTTTCTGAGTAAACTGCAGTGCATCGCTTTGTTGGATCATGTAGCATCTCGATGTTTTGTTGTTGTGACTACAAGGTGTGAATATATTCGATCCAAATGGAAGTGAATACAGCACTTTCTTAGCCCTTTCACGTGGTGATACATTCGTATCGTTCTGCGCGTCTAGGCACAAGGTACTGGGATGTAGGATGTAGCTGATTAAGAACAACAGGCAAAGTTTCAGAAAATAGGTTTAGTCTCATTCTGAAATATTGTTAATATTCTGTAGCGCCAATAACACTCACCGAACTGTATGATTATTGTCTTTCTGGCAGCTGACCCCTGTCAGCCTGTTTCCAAATGTAAAGATGAACTGTTTTATACTGCGGAGCGTATGAACGTTCTTACTAGAAGATATCACTTGATTCTCTCTAGTCCTCTGTTTGTCTCTACTCATATATTAAAAACAGTTTTCCCCTTTTAGGGAAATGAGGAGCTTAGGAAACTACATGGGTAGGCATGTTTCCAGGGAAGTTGATGGCCCATGCAGTTCGAAGCTCCCGTGTTTTCCAATCATACAGCCCGGAAGAGTTTTTGAGCTATAAACACAATTGAAAGTTACATTAACAGTTGGTTACATAACTATAACATCACATATAAGTTGTTATGTACTATTATCCATGAGTCGACTTCTTCCGTCTTTGTATACTGTCTATGTAGGTGTTTGTTAATAATCGCGAAGCGTAAACAACATACGACCTGCAAAAGTTCAACTGAAAGTAGTTCTGCCGTTTATATACTCACTATTAATAATTAAATTTGGTACTCGGTTCGATCAATATACCTTACACATTGTTTCTACTTTCCCTGAACCCTTAATTTCCTCCCTCGACTAAAATGGTATCTTCTTTGTTACTGTATCCATGTTTCACGTCAACAATACAGCAAACGCATCGATGACATACACTGACAGCAGAAGCACTACCACCAACGTACTTGTTGTTCTTGTATCGTGCAACTGAATTCCCAATTTTCTAATGTCTGGGCAGACTTGTGAGCTTTTGCTCACATCATACCTGTGAACCTGTGAGCTTTTGTTTGACTCACTCATTTTTGTAGTTAGTGTTAAATGGGACCTGAGCGTTCTGCTTCTCTTATTATACACTGTCGAATAGCATTCACCCTGAAGAAGAAGGAACCAGTGCGAACTCATTTTTTTTTAAAAATCTGGAATTGTGAGCTTTTTCATGTTACCTCCTCAAATAATAATTACTATGAAAACCCGTAATGATCCACACTTTTAATAAATAAATAATAAAGAGTTTCTTCAATATCTCTTAGCCGATCCCCTCCTTTCAAATCCCACCATTAAAAAAATTCCATGGAAAATGACCATGGCTTCACAATGGCTATTAAAGAATTAGAAATAAAAAACATAATCAAATAGGATTTGATCACCTTTAGAATATATTTCACCTGATGTACTCGGGAAGTCAAAGGACACTTGTCCATTCATGGTCTGTAGTATTATACCCAAAGAAAAGAAAATTATGTTTCAAATAATAATTATCAGTCTGTAATATTACTTCAAGATGATTTCTGGTGCGACATGTCTATTCCTTGACACTGTCTGCTGCAGTAGTGTAGGACACCCAAAGCTGGCGTTGAGATTCCTGGGCCTTTTCTATGAGTCTACAGAAAGACGCATTGTCCCTTTCTTTCGAATCAATATCCTGCAATTAAGGTCACCCTGAAAGAAATTATTCTTCCGTATATATGGAAACACGTCTTCAGCGCTCTTGACAAAATATATGTAGCTAGATACGCGACTGAGTGGCCTAGACATTTATTTAAGGTTTGAATACATATTGTGTAGTTACAGATGAGTCTTAAAAACGATTACCAGAAATCAGTGTTGTTTATTGCTAAAAGAAGCAGTGATGTACTTCAAAAAGGCAGCGAGGACCAAGATTCATTAACAATATCGTTATTAGATACATGAATTCAAAATCTATTGGGCACGTCAACTTGCATCTGTAATTCAGACAACGTATTTTAGTGGAAAAATACACCTACAGGAAAATATGCCAGGTACCAGGGTAAGCACAAGTGGTAGCAGGGAATTTCCACCTCCCCCTAATACCTTGCGTGGAGCAAGTACAAATGAAAATAAACGTATTAACAAGGAAGGTTCTTCCTAAATGAATGATGTAGGTTTCATTTCGTTGCGCTGTCGTGTAGGAGAAATTTATGATTTGTACTTAGCAGAAATACCAATAAATTCTATTTAAAAAAAAAATGAGTCTCTAGAGGGCAGGTTCCATCAGCCTGAGCCATGGTTGCCTAAAGACCATGAATTCAATTCAAGACAGGTTTCGTTTCAGCAAAAGAGTGTACCTTAAATTATGATGAATAAAGAAACATATCTAGAGACACCTCGGACCGTAGACAGAACAGATCATGAAATTCTAGTATCTTTCGTATGCTGCCCTTTCTGTACTCATTATAAACACAGAAGTTCCTGGAAGATGATGTACAGACAATTAGACGGACTAATTAGCAGACAGACATATAGAGAAAAGATTTGGTTTCAACAAGACTAATGAGTAGATAAAGCTGAAACATTATACCAAATCTACTGTACAGAATCGTGGAAAATTATTACAATGTTTTGTCTAAACTGATTCTCTCTGCAGTCACCCAAAAATTCTGATTAAACTGCCGCAACCTAGCACTTTAATACGAGTTCAGATCGTTAACAAAAATATCCTTCTCTCCGTGTGTAAACTGATATTTTTATCAGATCTCTTTAATAAGGCTGTGAAAAAAGATACCCAGCTTACTGGCGGATAATCGTCTCGCCCGAAAAAAAGAGAACCGCACATGTTTTATACAGATGATAGATTATGAAACTGGAAGTCTTGGAGTCTAAAAACGAATACAATTTCCGTGGAAAGTAAGAGCGGAATATTCGCAAGCACGTAATTTTCCTTAATCGTCTACACAAAAGCGTACATATTTCTCTCCCTCGGGGGAACAATATTGTGAGATGAGAGAGGAAGTTTTCGGTCGCTGCACTTCTGCAATGAGGGGTCATTTCAACAGGCGTAACACAAGTGAATCTCCACCAAAAAAGCGGACTAGCGCTATATGCAGGCTTCTAATGGGTTACTTTTTCTCTTTCTCCAGTAGCTGTTACAGAGCTGTATAAGTGAAACCCTGAAAGGAAAAAAAGAAGAAGAGATTTTGACGATCCTAAACATTTTGGAAAATTTGTTTCTGGAATAACTGCGAGTGAAAAGTCTGGATGGAAAAGCACAAACATTTAATGCGGAAAATGTTGAGAAAAATAATTATCTACTGAAATGAACGAGATTCAGTGCTAAAGTTCTTTGTTTTTTCTCATTAGTAAACCAACGAAAGGAAAAATAAACCAACTTTCAATGGGATGAAGATTTTTCTTCCTTTATTTTTTTTACAAAATGAGCATTAAGGAACATTATTAAAAGTTATTGGGCGGATCGTTATAGCTCGGATGGGAGAAAACGAAGAAAATAGATCTTGGTCGAAAAGTCGGATGGAAAGAGACCGTTGGGAAGACCGAGACGACGTTGGGAGTACAATATTAGAAGGGATCTTCGAGAAATAGGTGTTTGTTATTAAAACTGGCTTGATCTTGCCAAGGATAGAATCATATAGGGAACGCTTGTTACTGCGGCCATGAACTTGTGAGTTTCGTACGTTATAGAGTAAGTAAGTAATTGCGCGGGACGTTCAAGAAAAGTTTATCTTATGTCAGCAAGTGAGAAAACATTATCAGTAGTAATGTTTGGATTGTCACGTATCGTGTAGTAATCCTTTATGCTTAAATTACACGTATGGTGGTTTCAGTGTGAAGCCATGCGCGTGAGCAACGGGCTACGAGGGGTGTTCAACAAATATTGTCCTGGCATAGAAAGAGTTGAATCATGTTCTTTTACGTTACTATATTGTTATTCAATGCTTTAGTAGCAAGTGTTAAAAAACTCGGAATTCTGTCACTGATAACATAAATGTCATTTACAGGTAATCAAATAAATTCATGCCGTTTTAGTAGGTATGAATCATTAAGTGGGAGTTACCGTGAATGTAAATGTTTGGCCACCACTGCAGATTCATTCTTTGGGTCATATACACAAACAATAGAGGGGGGGGGGCAAGCTGACGTTCCAGTAGATCGAGAGTCATGACGTCACCAACATGGCCGCCCGTAGAATTTCCAATAGAATTTTTAAACGCTTATAATTTTCCACAGAATAGAGATAAAACCGCCGTGTTTATTCCAAAGTAAAGTAAATTAACTGCAAACTATACACAATTAATTGTAGTATCTGTATATGGTGCCATGTTTGAGATATGTTGAAGCAAACTTGAAAAAAGTATTTTTTGACACTAGTTTTTAATTTTAAATCTGAATAACTCCGTAATTATCAAGAAATCTAAAACTATTGTAGTAACAAAACATGTAGATCGTATTATGATCTATAAAACGGTACCAATATATTTTCTGTATCGTTTCATATAAGGTAGTTATGTGATTTTATATGAGACATGGTGTGGCGGTTTCGTAGCTGTAATTTATAGGTATGTTATACTTGTATCATTAAATAAGAGTTAAAGATGCTCCACCACTGCAGATTTAGTCTTTAGGTCACCTAGTTAATAATATAAGGTGCGAAAAGTGACATTCTAATAGACCGAAACTTATGACGTCATCAATATGTCCGCCCGTAAATATTTTAGTAAAATATTTAAAACCTTATAACTTCCCACAGAAAGAAGATAGAATCGTATTCTTTGCACCAAAGTAAAGCAAGTTAATTGCATATTATATAAAATGAATTTGTAATGGTCCAGAATCTCTTTTATATACTGTTATCTATAAATTTTGGA
Organism: Lepisma saccharinum; assembly: GCA_022664845.1. Taxonomy (NCBI): domain Eukaryota; kingdom Metazoa; phylum Arthropoda; class Insecta; order Zygentoma; family Lepismatidae; genus Lepisma; species Lepisma saccharinum. The sequence goes on from JAGDQP010026962.1 coordinate 25,330, forward strand.
TACCATCCTCGGAGTTAAAAATTATATAAGAAATTGCGAGTGTTGACAAAATCTTATTTTTACAGAATGAAGTTTCATAAT
>JAGDQP010026963.1:0-25410 GCA_022664845.1 Lepisma saccharinum
GTTTGTGTTTTAATCTGAGTTAACAGAAACTTTCCTCTCCTTAGTAAACGGTCTGAAAATATGCAGTGAAGGAAATTTGTCCTCTCTCCAATGATTTTACTTCCTTGATTTGTATATTGAAAGATGTTAAGCTTTGAAATTTGCCAGAAAACACTTACACTGTAATGGAACAACCTCGTATTATACCTGTCGTTCTAAAGAATTATGCATTTGCTTACAATTTTGCATCTTTGTAGAAAGTTTGTACGAAAGTTACCAATTGTCAATATAGGAAAATTCTCTCCTCATATTAGGTCAAACTTCTCACTGTTTTCTGATGTTTAACCATTACCAGTTTAAGTAGTTATTTATTGTTCTCTATTGCCAGATAATTTGTTGCAAGCAGTAATGGAAAGTTAATCGATGAAGGTTTGAAGATAGTTATGAAAACCCTAATTACATTATGTTTTATAAATTCCATTTCCGTATTGTTTTATAAAATCTAATTGCAATACCACTCTCTCAGTTGATTATGATCATTTCTACTTCACTATTGACAACTTATGTTTATAATTCTAAATGTTCTATAAACGTATGAAAACAGACGATTTCCCTGCATAGCAAACGCATGCCTAGATGACCTCTATGTACCATAAATAAAAATAATGACACAAAATAAATCTGCTGCCATGCTACCGTTAATAGTATTTTGCTAATTAGGTTATGTACTTGGATATATCAAACATTTTATCAAACATGATATACCTCTTTTTGTACAAATTATATGCCTTTGAATTTACATGCCAAATTTCAATACTGATACGTGATGCTCCCCATAATGCTCGAATGCATATCCTTCCATGCTCACACAAGGCTATGATAACATTCGAAAAATCTGGATCGGCGGACCGGACGTAGCAGATGTAACCTGACGTAGCAAAAGCAACAGATTCCTGCATGTAACCTTTTAATCTTCTGTCAATTGTAGGCAGTACACCGTGATTGCAATGCTCATTCAACGCTATCATACAGAAAAATATAGTGAAGATTATACGCCCCTGATTCTGTACTTCATTAATCAACCCTACTAGAAAGACATCTTATTCGATAAATAACCCAGATTTCCTCCTGTTTGATGGCTTCATGCATGATATCTCAGAAAATCAGGAGAAAAATATTCATATATACCACTTCAGAAGATAGTTTGACCTGCTTCAAGAAAATGCAGAGAATATTCTTGGTTTCCAGAGTATAAAGATGTATTAAGAGAAAATGTCGAAGAGTTTGTTCTGAACATATACATTCATCGAAATTATAGCAACATGATTTTCGTAACAGAATATTAAAAAAAAAATATGAATTGCTCAGATTTGCTAACTTAAACACGTGTTTCCTTTCAGACTGATGTCCCTTACAGCATTTCTCAGAAGCAGAGAATGTAGGAAGATGGTAGTACCATTGTTTATGCACAATACCGGAATTTGATTATTGAAATTGAGAGAAAATTGTAGAAAACTCAGTGAGCATGGTCGCAAGCGAGACTCAAACCTGTGTATCCGAAGTGATGATGAAGTCCGTGACCATAATTGCTAGACCACAGGGTTTTGTTATTATATATCCAAATAAGAGATAATACAAAAATATCGAAAGAACTGGCTAAGTTTAACGTTCTATTCGTTGTGTAAACAAATAGTTGTAAATCTAAACCATATATTTATCTATCACGGGAAATATAGATTTTTTGTGATATGAAATATTTCATCATCTCCTTCAATGATCCCTAAATTCAATGTTTATACGGGATGTTCTGAAACTCCAAAATGCAATAATTTGCTGATGGAAGCTCTTATTTTGGATGCATAGTTCTGCGTATTCCCATACTGTACCATGCAATGGATCGTATTAGTTGGGATGAAAAATATTATAACTCTCATTTAGTTATATCTCTTGAGTTTTCTTTGCGAAAACATTTTAAAAAATCATGAGGAATAACAAGGCTCGGTACACATCTAGAACTCTCACAGTTACAATCGCTATGCTTGGAAATATTGCGACGTCGCAAATGATGTGGTTTGAGCGTTTAGCGCACGGGCATTACGAGATCTGATGGCAGCCATACCAAGAAAATATTTGCAGAATTTCGCACCTGAGCCAACATTCCCTAAATATCTTAAAATTCAGTTCAATTCAAATCCAACTTCCCGCAGTATAAGTAAGTGATCAATAAACTTGTTTACCGTTATTATCCCGTCTTGCACGGATCTTTCCTCGTTCCCTAAAGGGGTATGAAACCCAACTACCTTTGATGTTAAGCGGGCAAACATAACATAAAGGCTCCTTTCACAGCTAAAATACAGTATAAAGATTGCTTTCAAAGATCAAAGTTGAAGATGTATTTATTTTATTTAGTTTACGATTTCAAAAAACAAGGTAATTTCTTACATTTTACACTGGAAATTTAACAACAAATCATCTTGGAATGGTTTTGGAAGGAATCGATCCTCTCCGTACCCAAGGTAATATCGCAGCATTTGACTGATGTAAACGAGAAAAGTCGGAGAAACCCATTACCTTTCCTTACTCCGTTCTAACGACTACTTTACCACGTCATCAGAATCATGAATTCCGTCAAACACAACCGGTATTCAGTAAACAAATCTCCTAATAATTTCACTTTAATATTTCACGCCTTCGTTAAATTTAACTACTTCTACTCTGAAATGTATTATATGTAGACACATAAAACTCTTGTGTCAGAGAAACATTAAACATTTATTTAACTTTTTATCCTGCGGTGAAGGTAGTGGGTGTATGTTTAAATTTAATTTAGGAATGAATGAAAATAGGTCCAGATGCTATTATATTGTTTGCGAGAAGTAAAAAATTCAAGGCCGTGAATAGATGAGTTTGTTAAATAAAAGCCAATGTTATTTTTGGCAATGACAAATTCTATAATGTTACAATTATTTGTAGCGTATTATTTATTGTCAGAGTCTGGGCCAAATAAACATTCATTTATAATAAAGCTAAAATACTTCTTAATAAATGTAGTATAATGTAATTATATAGACCTCAATAACAGATGGATAAAGAAAAATTAACAATCGATATTTTCTATAAGTTATATGAATTAGTGTATATTTTATGTTTGTGAACACAATTAATTTCAGAAAAAAATCTATTTTTTTTTAGGTTAGCGCTATTCCTACTGTTTCATTTATTTTAATTCCAATACTATTAAACCCACAGAAAATCTGTGCTTGTATTTTCTGTCTACGACGACTGATAAATTTTCTAAATAATTGTCTCGTCATAGATATGGACGGTAGATGTCATCGGGCACTATATTCAACTAAGAAATCATGGAGCAAGTTAGACTGGTGTTGATAGGAGTCAATTTAATTTGTTCACAAAATCAAAATAAGTCGTTAGCGCACCCGTATGGGAGTTAGTGAATAACAGAAGATATATGGTTTGTCCTATCTGTCTGTCTAGCACCCTATAGATCTCAGCAGCTACAATTCCGACACAGTTGACGCATACAACGTTGGTTTCGTCATGATCTCAAACGATTAGAAAAATTGTGATTTTGACGTTAAACTGACAGGTCCTTTTCAATTACGTAATTTTCTCCATTTTCCCTATGTATTTTCACATGGTATGTTTCTTCCCCCTAGATATCAGTAACTACAAGTCACACACAAACGAACAATACACAGTTAGATTCTTTATGATCTGAAACGGTGAGGAAAATTATAAGTTTGTCTCCAAAAATGCAGGTCCAGTTGAATCGTTTAGTATTCTCCATTAATGTCCCTCCTAGATCTCAGCAACTACAAGTCCGAAAGAAATGAACCATACACCGTTAGATTATTCATGGTCTCAAATTATGGAATAACCTATCACATAAAATCTATAGCTGACAAGCCCTTTTGAATCACTTAGTATACTCCATCTCTGTTTTTTTATCCCCTCCCCAGATCTCAGTAACTACAAGTTACAAGAGATGAACAATACACCGTTGGATTCGTCATGGACAGAAACGGTGATAAAAACGATGAATGTGACTCTAAAATTATCTGATCCTTTTGAATCGCTTCGTATTCTCCATTTATACCCCTCCTAGATCTCAGTGACTACAACTTCGACAGAGATAAGCAATATACCGGTAGATTAGTCTTGCACACCTACCATGGTCGTATCTAAGGCATTGGTCGTATGTTTGCCATTGAGTTTCAAATGCTGATTGAGTAATCAGTATTACTTACATTTGCCCTAAATTACGTGAAAATGTTCCTAACAGTAATTAGCCTGCTATTAAAATGAAACGTATTCACAACCCATATATTATTGTAACACGGACATTCTATAGCTACCTGAAAACATTAGAAAATCCAAGTGTATGCAATATACAATTATATTAAAAATTATCTTAATTTCCTGAAGTATAGGCTATATGTTCCATTTTGTGTATCTGTATATTCTAGATATAAACTTTCTTCGGATAATCTGATTGACAGCAGAACAACAAATATCACGACATGAGAGTAACTATTACAACTGTTCGAGAGGAGAAAAGGAATTTCGATTTCTAAATACATATTTATATTTATCCAGACAGTATTAAATATACCTATAATCTGTTTACCCCCTTTCCCTGATGCTCTTTTGTCTGGTACTATAATTATGAGTTAATGGGTCTTCTCTATAATTGCCTATAATTCTGTCCTTTATAAATTCTTAGGGTGGCTCCGATGACAACTAAAGGGCTAATGTACGAGAAGGTAATATGGGAACATACCTTAACAAAAGCAAACAATCACATGTAGAAAGATAAACTCATCAACAAATTTCACAAGACTACTTTGAATAAAAATGTTTACGTCCCAGACAATAGAAAGTTCAACTAAACTACGTAAAAAGACAATGTTACTCACCAAATTATTCTTCCCTTATGATCCCTTAAGGAATATCCAGTTAACAGTTGCTAAGCTGTAATGAATAAGAAAACAAGAGAATGAATAACAAAATTAAAATGTTTTCTTAGCAACAAAAGAACTGGACACAACAATGCTGTAATGGTAAAGGATCTAGATAAATTTAGCATACCAACAGTTAAGGAGTTTTTGAAACTAACTGATAACGAAAATTTAGAAATTGATACTATTAAATGATAAGACAACATTAGGAAGAAGTATTTCCACTCCTAGTATAATTTTAACTACTTTAGCATCTAGCATAGTGTCTTTGACACAATGGTAAAATCTAGAACAATTCTTCATATTTCCTGAAGAAACCAAATATTACCGTTTTCCAAAATATGGTTGTCATTCTTCCATTATTTTTAGATACCCACCAAAAAAGAGCCGTGAGTACCAAGGCCTTTTAACACAAAATATATATTGCTGCATTTCCTCTATTTAGATTTCAAGAGATTAATGACAATTTCATAGCTGTTATTTTCATTGTCCATCTACCATCATGAGTTCTCATATCAACAAGTGCTTTGTTCGAACAAATTGCGACATGGACAATGGAAATAACAATAAAACACGAGGACTGAGCAACTTCATTTCAAACGTTCAGTCTTGTTCTGGTCTTACTTGTCTTTTAAGTATTATTACCTGTTCTCCTGAACAGGCATGCAGCCACCCAAGTTCATCTGCCAAGCGGGCAAGTATAATAAATGGCGCTTTCCACAGAGCTGCAAGCAACTTTAAAAGAACAATTCGGGACTATATTATTGTGTAACACTCTCAAAAGATGAAGAATGGTGTGACTTCACGCGCAGCTCTCTATAGAGGGATTCAGAGAAGGTAGAGGTCAGGAATTAGTCTAAGTATCATCGGCTCATTCGTTCTTTACCAGTGAAATTGAAATGCTATTTTACAGCTTACTTAGTGATTGACTATGAACCGCAATTATTTTATTTTCATTGTAACACCAGTTATGAATAGATTACTTTAAGAGAAAAGAGTCCTATTTTCTTATTAAATTATTCTATTATATTAAAACTGTCATGATTATCTCGTCATTTATTTTCAGGCGATCAAATATAGGAAGAATGAAATCATTCCTAAAAACTACTATTAGGTATATTTCATGTTTTATTATTATCTCGACGTAAAGTGATGAACGACTTAAACAAAATTTAGCTATCCATCAATTATGTATTAAAAACTGCAAGTTTTTAATTTATAAATAAACAAGATAAGTAATGGTTTTATATTCAAAACCAAATCGCTGTATAATATCAAATATTCGTTTAAGAACTAACCCAGATAGTAAATGTCAGTTTTCCTCACTATTTCAGACGACGAGGAATCCAAATGTACATGAATCATCTCTGTTTGACTTGTAGTTACTGAGATCTAGTAGGGCACAAACGGAGAAAGCTACGCGATTTAAAAGGACCTGCCAATTTTAGAGATAAAATTATAGCTTTCCCACCCGTTCAGACCTCGGCATATCAAATGCAATATTGCTCATCTCAACCTGACTTGTGGCTCCTGAGATCTACGGCGGTAGCAGACGGAGAGAGCTAAGCGATTTAAAAGGATCTGTCACCTTATGAATCAAAGTGATAGTTTTCCCCACCCTTTCAGACCACGGTGAATCTAACGGTGTATCGCTCATTTCTGTCTGACTTTTAGTTTCTGAGATCTTCGGGGTACAGATGGACGGACAGGATATACTGTATAGCATAACCGTTTATACGGGCGCCCTAATAAGGGCGCTCTCAAAATTGACTCCAGTAGAACGATCGTGAACCGAAACATCAAATATCCGAACTTGTTAATTTAAATAGAGTAATATAAATATTTGAAATTTAAACGAATGCTACAACAATGATAAAGGAGAAATATGAACATGAATAACTTCGGGTTTTGGGTTTTTTTTTTTTATTTTTTTTTTTTTTACGAAACTGATCATACTATACAGTAATCCAGATGCTGTCATAAACGCGGCAACTAATCGCAGTTTTTGCCTTAGTTTCTTTAAATCAGGATTTAAATTAAATAAAACTTCAAAGTATTCCTTTTTTTTTGTTAAACTTACAGGAACAGAACAACGTTTCTTAGAAATATGTTTTGGTTCAAGGTCTTCAGTATATTATCTCATACAAGTAGGAAACTTTTAATAGAGCCAGTATCTGAGAGACATTTCCTCGCTATTAGAACTTGATGAGTCTGACACCGAGATGACAGGACTGGGACACCAAGATGACACCGAAATCAGTCGGAACGACACACAATTCCTTGTGTAATGATTCATATGCGCTTTAATATCTTGGATCCGTTCGTTCTTCAGACATCTGTTCTATGTGCAGCAAAGTAGCTTTTATAATAAAGCAAGTCAATTTATGAACACTTTATGCATGCTGAGAGCTATGTATAAATTGATAGATAATTGAAATTTATTTCACAAATTTGTTCGTGTCGATTTAGATAATATAAAATTCATTGTATGATAGTAAGAGCTGTCAGTCTTGAATCCACAGTATAGAGTCAAAAGAAGTATGGCACAACTGAAATCAGGACTTGATCAATGACCGAGATAATGATGAAATTCTCTATTTAAAAGATTACTTAGTAATTTTTATTTCCTGTGCCTCCAAGATTTGGTTGATCCACTACTAAGCCCAACTGCTGCCTAAACCCGTTCTGGATATTTGTTTTCTTTAAGCAGCTTTTTCTTCTATTTTCTGTCTTCTGACCTGCCACTTTGACGTATATCGCTGTGAATCACTAAAAAAAGCATCCACGCGTCTAGGATTGATAGATCAAAGTAAATGTGGATAAATTTACTCACTTCTACAGTTAATTTATTTCTTTTGTGTTCACACTGCAGACAGATTTTCTATCTTGATTTAGCACATGTCAGGGCGTTGCAAACCTTGCCATCTATTATGGCCAGCTTCAATTCATGAAAAACTTGTATCTCATTCTCATCCAGTTGAATAGTTCGTCTGAGTTTTTTTCTGTTGTTCTATATTTCGGACATTTCTGAAGGTTGCTTTTGTTATCTTTTTCGTGATTTATAACCATTTTGGCCTGCTGAATCTGGCGGATGATGACAGTGGATTCTGTCACAGGACATATCTCTTCGCTGCAATAGCTGCGCACACGAGCTGAATCTGTAGGAGTGAGATGAACAAGGATAACGAGGAATAAGTGAATCATCAGATTATACTTTGGGTAAAATTCGTGTGCAGCGACACGTCACATTCTAACTTTATTTGCCGACAAACAGGTAAGGATAAGACATTCTTCTTTCACATTCATGTATGAGAAATATGAAAGTACTACAATATGACTAGGATTAACTAGGACAGCGTAGGACTTTTTTGTAGCTCTATGAAAAACTACATGTTGGGCACATGTTTAGGCTTTGCCTTCATTCACCAGAAACTACATTGCGCTAGCGACACGAAATACATAGCATTTCTATGTGCTCTAATGAAAGCTATAAACTTGAGCAAAGATAATTAAGTATAATACATAACGAAAAACATACCAGACGGAAAGAAGAAACATGTGTAAATAAATTGACCAAAACTTGTAATTTCATTACAGCAAAATATGCACTAATATTTTCACACTTCATGGGTTGCTATGTGAATAACGGGAGGAAAACGAGCACACTTCAAGTGATTTATGGATAATATGGTTATTCATCTGTATAAATACGGTGGAAAATACTCATATTTCACAGCTTAAATAAATGAATTTTGTTACTATATTAGCAGTTCTAGATCACTATGCACTAGCCCCCAAATAAATGTTTCAGTTTAGAAAATTTGTTTGAAAGTGTCTTGTTGTGTTGTGTTCTGTTCTGTACTTGTTTTATAAACTTGTGTATTATACACTACTTAGTATGGCACATTCTAATAAACGAAATCGCAATGTGTTGACAATTGCTACAAAATTATAAATTTTAAACCTCTTGCAAAATAAGACGGTGGATCATCTCAAGCAAGAATGAATAACATGTAATATACACAGCATTAGAGCTGAATAAAAAACTAGGCTGCTCTTTAGAATTCAAAGTCATAATGGTTAAAAACTTTCAAATCACATGTATTAGGGAGTTACGTATTTAAGGAGAATCATTGCCTAGTGGTAATGTATCTGTCAACAAAATTAAACAAAAATCCACGACATTCAGGGGAGTGAAGGATATATAAGAAACTATGTTTAAATTCGGAAAGAGCGTGACTGAACTGGAAATCTCTGCCGAGAAGATAACTTGCTTCAAAAAGGGATTCCGCAGCTCCGAGATTTAAAATCATTGATGAGAGAGTTACGGTCATAGTTTGTGCGTTTGAGCGTAGATAATGGTAGTCTATATTTAAAAAAAGAAAGTTACGCGATAAGTTCATGCAAGTAAGTAATGTCAATTCTATTAAGTATTACGTTGTAATGGTAAAATATATATATATTTTTTAATTATTGCACTCCGTGGCACCTAGGTTCGATTATCCGAACAATCAAATTTCCGAATTACCCTGGTCCCAATTAGTTAGGATAATCCCCTTTCTACTGTATCAATTATCTTATGAATTCATGATCACTGATAGTTGCTATACATAGTTTGTTAGTTTATTACAATTGTGATAATATCAGATTAAACAACTTGAGCTTTCAAAATTTATATCCTCGTAGTCAGATTTATTTTTTTAACATTGGTTTTCAGTATAAAAAGAAGTAGCATGTATGTTAAAAATTGTGGATTAAGCTGTATCTGGTCGAAGGTTTATTTATATTATTCTCAGAAACCGAATTGATCTAGTTTTATTTATTTTCACAAAATATGTTTCTGTAAAATAATATGTTAATTTCCCAAATAGACATGGAAAACTACAACATTCGAGTTATACTGAAAACAATCTCCTTGACAATAAAGTAATTCTTTAGGACAGCATTAATATTTCTGTTCATAATACTTATGTTAGACGTTTTTCATAAAAGACAAAGAGAGAATTTTATTGGCTTGGAATGAAGAGTAGGAATACGTTCTGTAGCATGAGGCGTAAGCGTATTGCGTACGTAATCAAGGACTATTTACGTTATTTTACTCAGCTGTAATAATTTCATTCCTATGTATAATCCTCCACACTTTTGCCCTTCAAAGGAAAAACATAAGTCTTTCTTTTATACCCTAATAATGAAGTAACAACCTGGAAGAACATAGATGTATATATCACTATATTAAAAGGCAAAAAGACCTCGGAGTAGCTGAGAGGTTAGCGTGCTCGCATTTTGTACGCCTGGTCATGGGTTCAATTCCTGTCGGGATCCACAGGAATGAATGATCCACTGAACGTATAGAAACAGCAAAGGTACAATATAACATTTGTACAAATAAAAGCACGTACCTACTATATGCTAATGGTGTTAGCATACTGCTTTAGCATTTAATGCATCTACATTTAGTAGGAGTTCACGTACTTTAAAATTTGATACTACATATTAAAAATACTATAGATACTATATTATAGTATGCTAAAGTAGATTAGCAAGACTACTAACAAACCTTCAGTATCATTACATCTTTCCACCATAAATATGGTCTATATTTTAACTGGAGCACTTCGAAATATTTTAGTTCAATTCACGTTGCGTTTTACATCATCTTGAAATCTTAGTTAATAAACAAAAAGCACCGAAAGAAGGAACATATCGAAGATCTACACACGAAAACACAATCCAGCAGAAGTTCGCCTAGTAACAGCTCAACAAACGATTTTATAAAATGGTTGCATCCAGCTTCTTCTCGTATTATTATTGTAGTGTAACACTTAAAATCAAACTTTACCATACATGGTTGCACGTGTTGAATACGTAGAAACAGTCAAACAATTACACACATTGCAGTTACTTGTTAATCAAAGAACTTCATAGATCATCTGAAAAGCAATTACTGCAAGCGTAGTAATAAAAATAAAGTTCCAAATGCAATATTACGAAAGGGCGTTCAACAATTACTCTCCCTAACATAGAAGCAATTAAACTACAATTACTGTACATTAGTATATTGTTATTCAAGGTTTTAGTAGTACGTGTTAATAATTTCTGTCTTCTGTCACTGACAGTAATAATGTTATTATTTGTGTTTTTCAGGTAACGAGTGATTCCTTGTAGTGAAAATTAAGAAAACTGAAATGTTTGTTCCTACTTAAGTTGGAGAACAAATTAACGTCCCCGGGAGCAAAATCTGGGAGTAAAAAGGAAGCTGCAAAACCTGCAGCTTCAATTGTAGCCATTACGCAATGACTTTTGTGTCCTGGTGTACTATCCTGGTGCAGAAGGACTTTTGTGATTAACATTTCTCTTCTCTTTTCCTGGATTGATTGCATCCCTTAATTTTGGAATTAACTTGTATAATAATGTCCAGTGATAGTGCGTCTGTTCGAGATAATTAAATTCGAAAACTCTCTTCGCGTCTCAAAAAGTGTGTCCATAGGTTTACCAACTGAGGCTTGGACTTTGCATTTATGAAGAAGTGACGATTCCTGGTGCCACCACTGCATACTTTGTTCCTTGCATTCCGGATACTAATGGCACATCTAGGTTTTATCCACGGTTACATATCTGGCAATAAACAGCTCATTGTTATGCTTAAGAAAAGGTAACTGGTTCTCTGATGCATGAAAGTTTTAACATCTACTACTAAAGCCTTGCATAACAATATACTATCGCATATAAATTGTAGTTGAACCCTTTTATGTGAAGAAAAGTAATTGTTGAACACCTTCGTAACTAGAAATGAACTCTCAAAAGCATTTCTTAAAATTGAGAAGAAAGTTCTTATCTGTGTAACGAGAAACAATTTTCTTAGAAATGAGATGCCAACCGAACTTCAAAATGTAGGTGCTCGTTATGAAACTTGCTTGCTGTTTCCCAGGATAGAAAACAGTGGCGAATGTTTCTTACTGCATCGATAAAATTACAAGTTTCGTAAGCCATAGATAGTTAGTTAAAAAATAGTATAATATAATAAATGGTTTTGCTGTAATATTTTTACTTCATTATTTATGCCTAAGCGCTTAACAAATTTTACTCAGGCCCCGTGACTCGGTAAAGATAAAATGAAGTGTATGGGTGGTAACATCCCCGTGACTCGGGTAGTAACATTAAGAATAGATTTCGGATCGGAAATGAGTAGGCACATGCGTTCAACCTTTGCTGCCTGCCATCCTGATTGAAGTTTTTGAGGGATTTTCCTCACCCACACGAAGCAAATGATGGGAGTTTAAATAGACCGAGTTCTTCCCATATATTTTCTAAGGTGCCAAAAAAAATCAGAAACTTCCGTAACATATTTCAAGCGCATTGTTTCTCATTGACCATTTTATGGAGAAACCAATCAGGTGATTACTCTGTAAATAATCAATATAAGTACTGTATTTTGATTTTTTCGGTATTCTAGGTATTACTCGGTAATCGCTTGTATCAATTCTGTATTACTGGCCTTGTGAAACTTAGGTCAATTCTGGAAAAACATTGTAAGGAAGTTTGCCAGCAGGGCTACAACATCCGTGCATACGCAATGTCAATCCAAACTACGTTACCTTAACAACTAGGCCACGCAGTCCAGATTCATTTAAGTTAGTATTAAATCCATTACTTTGGATTCAATTAGTAATCGAAGCCCAGATTTTGGACTTTTGTAAAACTTTGGTAAACTTTATATTTTTATGGGCCAGTCTAGTAACTTTGGACTTCGGCCCGTCACGATTCGCCAATTTACAGCCAGTTAAAATCCACACCCATGCCTCTACCGGGACTCGTTCCCGGGACCTTCGAGCCGATGGCCTACCGCCGCAGACCGCTCGACCACCCGACCGGCTTTGGACTTTTGTGTAAGTTTGCAAGTAACCCCCTAAGCATGTGTAAAATTTTAATTTCTAGGTAGTTGGGAATATGTGAGAACATGTATATTGATTTCATAATTTGAGGGTTCATTGTGCCCCTCCCTATTAGTCGCACCCCAGATTTCGGACTTTTCTGGAGCTTTGCATGATACCCCTTGAATATGTGTAAAGTTTTGTATTTCTAGCTAGTCGGGAACATGTCAAATATTTATGTCAGTGAGTTAGTCAGTCCCTCAGTCAGTGAGTGAGAGGTTATTACACGAAAAAAGCATATTTTAGGGGGTTATAACTCAGCACCGCATGAAACCTTTGACTAAAGGTTTGGTTGTGTTATACAAGATCTTATTACTAGTAAATTTGGTAATTTAATGTTGCTGGGGTAATTAGTAAGTAAGAAGTGATGTCTTCAAAATGGTAATTTAGATCGTGTTCGATCTTCTAGAAATTTGTGTAAGCTACTTGGCACCGCACGTCGGGTCAGCTTAGCTGTGGGCTTTCCAGCGCACGCTGATTATATGCCGAAAGTTTGTAAACTCTTTCATTTCAACTTATATTCACGTAAGAATTTGTTTCTACGGACAAGGAGGCCTGAGCTAAAGGCACCTAAGGCCATAAATAAATAATAATTTCAATTTCGGAAATGAAACTGCTCGGCAAAATGTTTAATGACTGTAAAAATAATGTTTGTAAAATCTCAATACGGTTATTCATTTGACTTACGTATTAGAATATAAGATAAGATAAAATTAATTGTATGGTCAGTAACAGCACTATGGCTTACGCCCTTCCCGTTACGTACTAAGCGGAGTGGCAATTAAAGCCATATAGTAACGTTTTGGCCATTAATATTTTCTTTGTTCAAATAACATAGGGTCAAATTAGAGATAATATTTTGAGTCTCCACAAACATTTTCATTTCTTAAACATACAATAAAACGAGTTAGGTAATATTAGAATGATCAAATGCGTTGTCTAAGAAAAACTAGGTTTCATCCACATTTTTACATTAAAATGAGTATTTTTTACGAATTCTGTACATCTTAAAATATACAATAATGTGAAATAACGAGCTTCCAGAATATTGATTAAAAAAACCGTTTCGATTTTCAAGGAGAGAAGTAAGAAACTGCGAATAGAACTCGGACCGTCTTGCCTAAGCAAAGTGAAAGATGCAGTCACAGAATAATTATCACGTTTTTATCACTACATATTCAAGAAATAAGATACAAAATAATTAAGTTTGACTGTATCAAACACATCGTAAGCAAGATTTGTACAATAATTATATTAAGAACTGGTGATCAAACTTGGACTCCCACAAGAAGTAAACAAAATATATCTTCAGAAATATAAGACAATGCCCTAGTTTTTTTCTGAGAATTTTGAACAAGGATTTTATTCTCCATTATTCAGTTAATTAATTTATTTTTGAGCTACATTCCAGTAAATATCTTAATATGTTTCATATACATATGATATTTGCTCTTGGAAAAGCATACCAACCAGGCAAAGCCGTAGGAAAGTAAGCAGCCTGTATTATAGAAGATAAATAGTCACATGGTGGAATGCTATCTATAATACAGCTCTCATTCCTGATCAGATGAATAATTTCTGATAAAAAAATCCACGATTTAATTATACTGACTGTGGTTTGCAATAATTGATTTATCTTTATCGTATGAAATCGGACGTGGCACAGTATAAAAAGAGGATTGTCTTTTTAACACAAGAATTGCAAAACCAAATAGCGTTAAGCCTTAACATGTTATGAAAGCACCGTAACTTCCTGCAAGCAATTGATAATATCCTAATATCTACTGTTTTCACAGGTTGAAAGAGAAATTTCTGTGCAATACAAACACAGGAACTTCTCCACGTATATTTACTTTTTACCGACTTCGATGATGCTATGGACTTGGGATCAAGATTTCCAGTTCTAATCCCGGCTGAAGTGCTGATATTTCTGTATTTTAAAACGCATTACATTCCTATCCGGACGACAGAAGTCTTAATTACCAAGACGGGCATTAAAAAGTAGTTTTGTTTCGTTATTTATTTTTTATCCGACTATAAATCACTTATTTGTCAGGCAGCAAATCCCTTAAATGTTCCAAATATTAAATCACATACTGTATATACCAATTATAGTTGCAAACTTTTATAAGTATTGTTGTAGACAAGAATGAACTCAATCTCTTCAATAAAGTTTATGAAACAGAAGTATAACTAATGTCTGGGAGCCAGAAACAAAATAGCACAGTGGGATAAAATCGTTCATGTGACATTCAAAACACTAATAGAAAAAAGAAACAATGTTACTATTAAGTATTGGAGTAGTAGCACTCACTAGAAACACAATTTGTATTTGCAATGGAAGACTTACCAAAATGTATAAGAGAACCAAGCTTCAGTTACAGTCACAGGCACAAACAGGGAAAACAAAAGTCACGATCACTGCACTTCACTTCTACAGGCAAAGAATAGCTCCTGCCTGTGTTCCGACACCGTTTCAGTTGCACTTTATGTCACATCACACTCACAAACTACAATTGAACAATACATTGCTCAGATCTTTCTCTAGTCAAGTACGCAAGAAAGAAGGAGCTTACTAAGCATGCGCATGGTACTTATAAGCAGCCAATCAAAATCATTTCTAAAGAAAGGAAGCTACGCGAAGGACACAGTCTCCAATTGATGATTTGGACATAGTACTCCAATACTTGCTTATAATGCAGCCTTCTTACTTCTGATTGGTTACGAGCAAAATACTACTGAACATTGCATAACGCGACATACACGATGCAAACCTCAAACGAAACAAAACATGATAATATTCTTAAGAACGGTCATTTTCACTTTATTCCTTTGTCTAATTTATACTTCAAAAGTTTTACGAGTAAACCAAATGAAGACCACAGAAAAATAATTGTTTATCCATTTTATTGATTCTACAGGAGAGCGTTTTAAAAGTCCAGAATTAGCATTGCCTATATCTGCACATCAAATAAAGGTTTTCTTGTAGCATTAGCATTATGATGCATGAAGATTTGTTGAAAAGGCTCTTCAGAAATTTGGAGTATGAGCTACTAAAAATCTACCATGGATTTGGAATAATCTATCACGCTCAACTACCTAATTTTAAAAATACAGAGAAATCGAGAGACGAAAACAAAATATATAAAGTTTTTTTTAATGTATAAGTATTCGATATAACATCTAAATCTAAACTATATTCTTTTCAGACGTATATAGACAAGTATGTGAAACAACGAAATAAAAATATCCTTCCTGCTTTTGCTATAATTACAACGTTAGAATTTTATAAGTTTCTCGCCGAGTTTTCCTCCTTTGTGTAGAGTGAACCTAATTCACAACTCGATAAGTTATTGAAACATGACATAAGTAGCGTTGGTAATATTTTGTGTCTTCGAAATTCGTACAAAGCTTTATGACTTTCTACACTATTTTCTTTGAGTATTCACTTTAGCTGTCAGCTAGCTCGTGTTTGAGATCCACACGATTACTTTATTTTACTTCCAGAACTCGTGAAAGATGCATTATATCAGGCTTTTTTGTTTTCTGGCGTGTTTCACGAATGTTTGTGAGTATTTTCCAATGTATGTTCTGTAGGTTAAACTCACCGAGGTTTAACACGATTACCTGCAGATCAGCAGACGAATGCCGAAAGTAATTAGACAAATGTTTCCTTCTTTGCCCTGTCCCCGAAAGACTGATTGCCTAAAGATTTCCTCCCTTAGAAATGTGGCGGACTTTGGTCATAGTTATTACTCTTGGTGCTAAACCTATAAGTTTAATAAATACAGTGAGCAATGAGATACTAATCCTCGCTATACTGTCTTGACCAGATATCTCCTGATTTCCTAAAATGGTATGAAACCAGTCAAACTCTGCTGTTGAGCGGGCACACATAACACAACGGCTGTTAGGAGTAATTGCAATAAATAGCGCTGTTCAAAGATCAATACAATAAGTTTCATTATGAATACCGTCAGACACAACAGATATATACTAAATAAGATCTCACCTACCATAATTCTCACATACATGTATAATATATTTTGGTTTAGTCCATTTCAGTTTATTTTAGCCCCTGAACAGGTTTGTACAACATCCCTATCCCAAGTCTGAGGGATAATATCCCCCTTGATATTATTTTAAATTTCATTGTGGCAGTTACCACTGAGTTTAGGGAGTGAATAAGGATAGATCAAGATTATATTAAATTCAATAAGACAAAAATAGTCTTGAGGATTGGAAGTAAACTCGCTTCATAAATTGAAGCCAGCCCTCCGGTCACACTTATTTATACCTTATTACTTATTGTTAGTACTGAAAACGAATAAATAGTAACATAATTACCTCAATTATCTTCTATAATAATGCTAAAGTGCTATTTAATTAGTTCCATGTATTGTAATTATACCGATGTCAAGTGGTGAACGAGTGAAGAAAAGTTCTATTCTCTATACTAATAAATATGTAAGTTATAAATAATATTTAAGTTAGTTTCAATTTCGGTGCTTACTACTCACCACATCGTATTGAGATTTGTGTCTAAAAGCTAAAGAACTATTATTTTTTATATAATTATTCTGTGTTAAGTAAATAAAACACAAAGAAGAATGATGCTGAATGAATCATATTAGAATCGACAACATTTTTTGATAAGTAACTACTATGAAAGTGAATCTATGCAAGTAATATTCAAACTGTGAACCTAAAACTAATGAAATTTCGAAGCTTTTTTTTTAAACATTTTTGGAACTTTATAGGCTTCAAATTTCCCTTAATAACCTCTCATGTACCAATTGCTTATCTTTTAGTCGAAAAATTGTTTTAAAAAAATTTTAACAGTGAATTATATCGAGTCATTTTAGAAACGTTAATGAAGTCTCGATGGAGTTTCGTTTGAACTACATTGAAATATTACAAATTTAAATTCATTTACAAAGAAAGTGTGCTATTTCACCTGTCCGTGTTTTATTTTTATGTCGATTTCAATTCATTGGGACACGCTTGCTGGAATAGAGAAAGTGAAAACCTGGAATTCTCGGTTCGCTTACAGTAGATTGAGGAAAGATGCCCTTCGGGGGCAGATGTCTACACTAGTGTAATTCCTTAACTATGACCGTAGATGGAAAATTTGGGTGGTGCGAAAGAAGTAGTCTTTAAGCTCCCTAAAGAGTTGTAGTGAATGTCAGGTAATATGTTCACTGGAGACGAAGCAAGTACTATGAACAATATAAATATATATTTATTTTAGCCTAAAAATAATTTTCTCTAGTCAGTAAACGGTTTGGAATCGAGCTAAATTCCATGACAGTGTAGAAAATGCACTTGAGTAGGCTGGGTTTGATCAAACTTTGCTTGGAATGTCAAGTGCTTGCTTAGACTGTAGCACAAAGAAGCTACGTGTGTAGTGGGAAACAGGTGAAGTGGCGTCTTACCCCGAAAGTGGAAACAAATGCCCACTCCCTAAATGTATTGCATCAAAAAGACTGTTTTCATTGTTTGTGTGAACTATTCTTCATGACTGTTCTCCGTACGTATTCAATGGAATGTGAATTTCATTTATGGCATTTAGGTAAATATTGCTCAGTCCTGAATAGAGTTATCGTGAGGATGGGGGAAAACTGTCGGCCAGTGCCTAGTTTCGAAGGCACCATCCCAGTATTAACCTTCTGTGAGTAAAGATAACATTGGATAATCCTAATTGAGGATGGCTCCTTCGTGAATCGAACCTAGGACCTACCGAACAAGAAGCCAGCGCTCTGATAACTGAACAACGGCTACTTGTGTAATAGAATGTATTCTGTACGTTAAAGAAGTATTTTGTTACTTCACACACCATTAAACTCATATACGTTCCATCATAAGGAGAGATATCTACGCTTTCAAGCAGATGTCGTCAAAGTGGACATTGTAATAAATAGTTTCTAAAGTAGTTGAAATATATCGATATTAGTTCATGAATTTTAGTCATATTATAGATAATGTGGACATGAAGTTTCAAATTGTATTTCACGATTATTGTTATGTATAATTCATTAGGCCCCTTGCCCCAAATGAGTAGGCTACTTACACTGATGTGTTGGATAAGATGCCTATTTTGATATAGTTGTTTGAAGGTTCATACATTAGTGGGTTATACATTTAGCTTGACGTACTTCTGTCAGTAAGAACATGAATGTTTAATATTATATTTATGCAAAATTTTGTTTTTCTGTTTCTTTTACTCCACAATGGCTCCCAGACCACATTGTGTGACATCTCTCAATCCACTATATAGCAAGGAACAATAAATTGGAATCCTGCAGCAAATATTTCGACTCAATGATGCTGTGCAAACACAATATCTATTTGTATCAACTGCAGAATACAAAAATATAAATATGAGTTATATTTAAAAAAAAGAATTAATCAGTTTAGTTTAATGGCATGACACACACCAAGATTTTCTAAAGTTGGAATGCGTACCGTCTCATCCCGGCTCACTTTTAGCACAGTCGCTCTCGTTACAACACTATGAAAATTATTAGCCATTGAGTATAGCCTAACAACTTATATTAAGCTTCACAGAAAAAGACAACTTGTTAGTGTTAATTCAATAATATCGAGAAATACATCCAATATTGTCACGGAAAAACTTTTACAGAAATCAAATTATTTAAACGGGCTTGTTAACTATGGTTCCAAAGGGGAGATAGCAAGACGGAGAGAAGTTAGTGAAAAATTTGCAATTCAAAACTAAGACAGTACAACTCGAAATTATGTAATATACTTAGTCGGTCTGCAGCTGCTGCTCCCATATTTTATTTGTTGTCATCGTCAAACTACAGTATTGATATGTCAAAAAGATAAATTGGCTATTTAATGTTCATAGATTTCCACTTTTTATTGTTTATTTGTTCTTGTTAACTATATAAACAGTTATGAAATAATTTATCACATATCCCAAGGATGCCGTCTCTTGCCGAACACTTTTGCTGGAGCAAGAAATGCGAAGGTGAGGGAAGATGCCTTAGTTTCGATAACATTTCGACATCTCCTGCTGTAACTGAGGAGAGCTCCGGAAAACTTGTCAGTATGTCCGCTACAAGGACTCGAAGCTAGTACCTCATCATCATCAGCATTTCAAAGCCTGTGAACGTAAGCAATGGACTATGAGTCACACATGTAACGGACAATTTCACCTGAAACAGATATTGTGTAATTATTCTCACTTTATGAAATACGCAATGGAACTAAAATAGAAAATTTATAGAAATTTTGATCAGAACGTAGATGCTCAGATTTCAACTTTAATGCGATTTGAGCACACGAATTACGAGTTTGGTGAGATTTCGTCAGTACAAGCTAGTTATAATTCGTTTTTTTTTCTCTGTCATACCCGATATTGTAAGACCGTTTCAGCTCAAAGCTGAAAGTTTCCAAATTAGCTTTGCACGAAAGTGTTCGTCAAGAAAATCATCCATTATTTTTTCCAAAATTTTTGGGGTGTAAGGCAAGTTGAGATCTAGGAATATGGATCGACACGGTACCTAGTTATTGGAAGTTTTAACTACTTTTAATGCATTAGACAGGCAGATGTGTCTAAGCAGTGGAATTTCTAAATTGTGACATCCCTCTACAATCACTAACCCGGTCCAATCATGGTCACAGCTAAGACACAATCTCCATGTAAAACTAAGAAAACCCCTGCTAAACATGTCATAATAGCTTACAGAGGAATTCAAACGCGCTTGATTCCCACTTTTATTGTTGGTAAGAAAGTGTATAATAATTTCGTAGTAAAACAAATTACTCACGCATAGAGATGATTCGTCTTCAACCGTGCATTCTGTTTACACAATTATAAGCTGAAAGGCCAAACGTCCTCTTCTACGTGGTATAGAACTCTCTCTGAACACTTAGCTGTCTGCTGTCATTTACCAGAAACTTTAGGCTTGTGACGTAATACTCTTCACTAGCTGGATGTTATATTACCAAAGAAGGTACGACATTGTCTTGACACAATACAGTTAGACTTTCATTGCGTCATTTTAACTGCGACTTTGGTTTATGTTTGTATCTACCACATTCCTCCTGGTCTCACAAAAGTAAATATACGAGTCTCTTGCTTTATTACGTGATAATATACTTTGCTCTTTTCTATGGATTACGTGTTCGTTGAAGTATGTACGGACATTGACGTCTTAGAACAGAGTAACATTATTAAAAGATATAAAATTACAATAGTCTTGTATAACATTCTTTGCAAGAATGAACAATGTAATTTTCTTTCATTGTATGTAGATATAATTGAGAAGCTTCCAAGAAAATGGGTATAAGTGATACGTAAGAACTCCGCTTAAGTTGATCTAGTTTATATGACAGGAAAATATTAAAACACGAAAAATTCTTATTTTATACAAAGACACTCGAGGCTTATATAGTTAACAGCTATTAACGTAAGAGTTTAAAATTGTACCACAATCTAAGTGTTTAAATGTGCAACTAAGGAAAACCTATGTGTAATGTGATTAAAACTTAGATGTACTCGTAAAAATTTCCTTCTAAGTTTCTCAATTTTCGCCAACTTTGCAAAAATGTAATATTCATAATTTCTAATCATATCAATTCCTACTGTCCTTACTCAAATTAAATTGCATTGCACTTTTGGTATCTAGACGGGTCTCTGGGGATTCTGTATGCGAAGTCAACGTTCTACTAACTGAATGAGGGGGTTCTGTTAAAATTGTTTAAAGTAGAACCTGGAAGCTAACATTTTATTAAACGGAACTGCCATATTGGCATCAAAATGATTTGTGAAATATACGTACATTGCAAACTACAACAGCTATTATTAAAACGGTTAAATATTTTGATCCGAAGAATACTCTGCTAATACAACTCAATAGTAATGTCCTATAATAAGAAGTTTAAATACTTTAACAAGAGTTTTAGGACATTTTGTACATGACTAATGGCAATGCGAGAAAAAATGAATAGAGTGACAAAGTTCCAACACGTTCTTACTTACTTTAAATAGAATTTAAAATCAAACCTAAATGTGACAAGAACGTGGCCCATGATTTGCATCAAACGACACTTGCATACTTCAGATTACTATCAGATTTTTTTAACGGAGAGAAGTTCATGTAATACCATTCCATGGAAAACACTTCAAGATGACACAAAAAAGCTATGCTCATATGAGATAATAAAACACAGGAAATAACTTTTTTCTCTATCGTACAAGGAACACAGTTGATAAGAAAAACCATTGATGTCTGCAAAACAACTCATAAACCATATCAGTTAACGCTGTATTTCTTATATGCTTTGTTTGATCGTTGATCTTCTTTGAATTAATGAAAAAGGTCTAAATACGTTAACGGATGATAACTGTACATGTGTGTAAGAATGAGCATATTGGAGTTGATTACACTCTCTGAAATGCCATATTGGTGTAATATAATCAGTAGCAACGAAAGGTACTTTCTTTGATATCATAATTCCGTTGATGATAAGGACAATTCAGAATAGCTAAATGGTTTATATATCAGCCTTTAATTTGAGAAAACATTATCCTTTTCTCATGGTCAGTTCATACTTGGCACTGAGATATATTTACTCTTTTAATAAACGGAATTACGTTTGTTATTAAGATACTGATAGAAAAGTATCTTAGTTACATAATGTCTGTATTACGCCTCTTGTTTTCTCATTGGTAAACTTTATTTTTATATGGACCAGTCTAGTAGCATTGGACTTCGACCCGTCGTGATTCGCTTTTAGCTGTTAAAATCCACACCCATGCCCCTGCCGGGGCTCGAACCCGGGACCTTCGAACAGATAGTCTACCGCCGCATACCGCTCGGCCACCCAGCCGGCTCATGTTTTCTCTGTACATATACTTTTAGAATAAAGGAATGGAGGAATTTAATGCCGTCACATAATGAAATCGTATCCGGAATACACTTATTCTACCATATTGACTATGCTCATCTTAAATATTCATTTATTGATAATAATGCACTACTCACCAAAAATGCAAGTGTAAATTAAAATGCATCATAGTTGGATTTGATCCATTATTTTTATGATAGAGTAAGGTTTCCCATCATTGGCACTGCCCAGTTTCTTTGACACTCCCAAGAAGTTTTCAAAACATTAAATTCTAAAATAATTTTACAATTCCAATATTATTCCCAACATGTTGCTTATTCCAAATTTTGACGTACGCACCCAACATACCTCTTGTTTGTAATTGATCGTGGTTAAGATGAAAATTTCAAGAAGGCTTTGTTAAGATACAAAGTAAACTATGAAATCTATGCAGATAAGAAAACGGCTATACATTTCGTCTAATTTTTATTGCTATCATGTAATTATTGAACGTGTTTCCTTTTTCAACTATTAGAAGGATGTTTAGAGACCCATAAGATGCACCATTGTGTAAATTGTTCAAACCAGTTATTGCTAATAGAGGGCGCCAATGGCTGGTATGCCATTTTTCCACAGAGCTTAACTTTTGGATGGAGGATAATAACAAATAGTTTTAAAAAGTTCGATTTTAGAGTTTTCTAACATGAAATGTAAAGTGCATGCAAATGCGTAAACCAATCCAAAATTCCCCAAACTATAGATGTTGATAGAACTGTTCCATCGGTAGAGGGATACCAACATAATCATGAAACCTCAAACGGAAAAACGTTGAAAAAATTTTCGAATGTGTTACATTCTAGCATGTTTATCATACAAAAAACGTGTCATTCATTCTGTGCCACACAGCCATTAAATCAATGTGTCTGATGATTCCGAAGAAAACTTATTTTATTGTCACTTGTATTTTGATGTTTGTAATATGGACGAAGATTTAATAGAAAAATGACCTTCTTTAACTTCTTAATATAAACGAGTGAGCTGCCAAAGTGAAAGTGTATTATTAGGGACACGAACTTACATCGGTTTAGAATTATTCATATACTTATCAGTTACATAATGGTGCCTTGTCTTGTGTGTGTAGCAAGCCAAACACACATAACTATGTTTTAAACTAATAATTTTCAGATAAAATAATATATCTAAACATGCTACCACATTATGGTAATGAAAGAAAAGTAAATTGAAGTTGACTTTCTTGATTTTTGAACTGAAGTTAGATCTGAAATGATATACCTGCTCAAAACTTCTAGTGAACGAAACTGTCAATATCTCGATATGGAGACAACTACTGGTTAGAGTGTGCCGATTAAGGGTCATTTTGGCGTCTTGAAGAAACAAATAAACAAAAAATGGGTGCACTATACAATTAATTTTAGAAGATCTCTAAAACAAGTCAAAGTTAACCACAAGCAGAGAATTAAGATTTACACTTCAATTTTTAAAACCAAAGTGCCAGCAACTGGTAAGTTTACTCGATCTCTACTACAGTTTTAAAAGGGATCCCCTTTCCTCATCTTCAGTTTGAGTTTATTTTTTCTACTTGCCTGCGGCTAGATTCGGACGTGAAATCTTGTGATTTTAATTTGTTGCTTTAACCACTACTCTACGGAGGCATCCGTTATGCAAAATACATCGATTATACACTTAATCAACTCAGACATTGGAAATAATGATATATACAATAATTTCAGTACAGAATGACTTTGAGGATGAAGTGTAGAAACATTACGGAGCACTCTTATTTTTTCAATCGACTTTTCAACAGTAAAATCTGGATATAATAGGTTCAGGATATAATTTACATATATAAAATCCCTAAAGTATAATGGTTTTCTGTCTGTCTGTCCTTCCAGCAGCTTTAAAGGCATTTTCTGTTGGACTAAAGGGTTTAACTTCAACATGAAGATTAGTGGCCAAGTATGAATGTCGAAACAATTCTACAATTTTGAATATTAAAGTTCAGATGGGTTAGCAAGTTCAAATTCGACATGAAGATTCCCGGGTAGATTCGAGCTATATAGTAGTTCTTAAAAATGCAATTAAATAGTTAATTGCCAGAAAAGACCGTTGGTACACAAATACCACTGGGTATATAAAATGAAATTTCTGGTGTTGTAGAGGGCTAAGCTTCTGCACGAAGATTCGTTGTCACGTTGGAATGACAGGAAATATTTTTAGAAAGGATTTAAGCCTTAATATACAACAATAACACTGTTAGTTACCCCAATACACTCGGCTAACACAAATGAACTTTCCGTTGCGCTGGAAAGATGTAATTCTGCACCAAAATTAATGGGCAGGTTGGAATAACTGCAAATGGTTTAAAATACAGTTAAATCGTTAAATACCCCAATGGTACCATTAAGTATCTCCATAACAACGGGCATGGAAATTTTCTTATGAGTTAGAACTCTGAAATTCGGAACGATATTTCGTAGGAAGGTTGGAAGCACTGAAAATGTTTCAAAAATGTTATTATGCCGTAACTTACTAGATTGACACTGATAAGTGCCCCCAACACCCACGTATGTCAAACATTCACTTCCCAATGGCCTACAAAGCTAAAATTCGACGTGAAGATTCGTAGGACCCTTAGAATTAGA
>JAGDQP010026964.1:0-10233 GCA_022664845.1 Lepisma saccharinum
AAGCCCCTCCGTTTCGTATCAAATGTTCCTTCAAGAACTATCCCAAGAAAAATAAAGTCAGCGTCATAGTTCCCCCCACTCTTTCAGACGATGAGGAATTCAAAGGTGTATGAATTGTCTCCGTTCGACCTCATAGCCACCGAGATCAAGGGGTGTTTCAGATGGAGAATGATAAGCTAATGAGAACAACCTGCCAGTTTTAGTGTCAAAATAGCTTTCCCCACCATAAGAGACCATGAGGAATCCATCGACGTATGTTTAATTTCTGTATCACTTTTAGTTGCTGAGATCTGGGGAGGTACAGATGGAGAATACTAAGCGATCGAAAAGGTCCTGCTACATTTAGAGTCAAAGTCATAAAATTCTCTATCCTTTCAAACCACAAGGAACCCAACAATATATGGCTCATCTCTGTCTGACTTGTAGTAAATGTGATTTAGGGAGGGGTTACCGGTGGACAGACAACATGAACTGTCTAGCTTCTTGGTATGTATGTGAGTGCGCTAAAAATAGCAAATATAGGTATCAGTTGCTTTGAAGAATTGCCGACTTGATTTTTATTTAAGTTCTGTCTAAACGTGTACGGGCCGTGACGCTATCACTCATCACATATTGAACCTCGTATAGGAAGAAGTTGACCACGTCTGATCTAGGATATTAAACGGGCATTGGGAATCTAAATAAGGTTTTCCTGGATTATACTGCGATGTGGGAAGTAATTAAACCTTAATTCAAAATGGAAAAGTGCACTTTTTTAAAATTATGCAGTGTTCAATTGTCTCGTTTTCAAAAATAATCCACTTCGGACACTTCATTGAAGATGTGTGTACAAAATATGCTTAAAATCAATTTCTTTGGCTCGTTGTGTAATTTCGTCCTAAAATTTGAGCTGAGCGAAAAGCCTTTTCTTTGTTTCCTTAGATCCAAGCAAACTGTTCACGGAAGATGATGTTTACGAGATGGTCGCCGCCTGCTGGAAAATTATCCAAGGATCAAAGTAGTTCTCTCCCACATGAATGTAGGTGTGTGGATGTGTGCCCCGTGAGAATGTGTGAGGAGCGGAGGTCATTGGGGAGAGTGGGGAGATCAGCCGTTGGTATGCGAACCGTGGCGCTGTTGTGAAAAGCCGCGACAAGATTGCATTTGATTGAAATTCCGTGCTGGACGCCGCTTTATCGCCTGGTACGGATTCTCAGAACTGGAGAAAACATAAACAGATTTGACGTCAATCGGGAGAGGAAAAGAGCTTGGTTAGCAAAAACACACTCGGAATTCTGAGTCTTTCGCTCCTGTTTTTTTGTTGGGGACGGAATCCCCTATTTTTCTGGTTATCATACAATGTAAGAAGTTTGCTTTATCTAGAAGTTTGAGTATTTGATTTTCCTAAGGAGTGTGGTATATCTTATTTCCAATGAACGAAAAGATACAGGAAGAAGAAACTTTAAGGCTCAATCCAAGTGGGGTTTTCCCTCCTTTTTCGTTTTACGTAAATTATTCAGAATCCCGTACAGGTGCACAAAATTTAACTTTCACAGACCAAAGTTCGTTTCGTCCTTCAATAACGGGTACAATTAGTTTTAAAGGAATACTATTAGTAACTTCAGGATTGTGTGCAGACAATTTTGGGATTCTGAATAATTGACGTAAAACGAAAAAGGCGGGAAAACCCACTTGGATTGAGCCTTAATAATTGTACATATAGCGTGTTAATAAAAAACGTTAACATTTGTGTGGAATTTATTTTTTTTCTAGAATCAGAACCACAAAAATGTTATCTTCAAAGAGTCTCCAAATCTTCACCAAAATTGTCAATACATTCATGAAAATTTCTCCAGGTGGTCTCCTTCTTTACGATCCATATTTTTGGAATCACATTTGAAATTTTCGGTGGAAAATCATGCACATTACATGATGTAACATAAATTCGTTCGCTTACCATCCCATCAACCATAAAACAAAACATTTTACCTGCGGAAAGTACCATCATCTTAGAGACCCATCTCTTCCAATCCATGTATATATATATACACGTACAAATTCTCGTATACGTAAAAATTATACATATTAGTGTTAGTATTTTTTAAACCACCCTGTATTTGTTTAAGTTTAAGAATTCAGATATTCCGTGTTTCTCGGATTGTAGTAGAAAGTTTTAAAAAATTTGTCCTGGACTATAGGGCATAGTATAGAGCAAATAATGAAGGTCAAACTTTCAAGGAAGGAGCTTTCACTATTGACGGAGTATTCCAGTGTGCCAATTAAACTTTTCAGCCAGAGGGAGATAAAACATAACGCACGTATTTCAACAGGCAACCAGTATATATATAAATATAAAGAGAGAAGGGAAGACATGCAGTCCCATTTTCCAATAGGGGGTTATTAAAAAGAATCAATCATGCTAAATCATTCGCATTAAGCTACTTCATAAACATCACAAAGGAAATGTCTTCCAAATAGGTTTCTTAGCTGCTAGTAAAAGTTCATAAAGTCTTATCACTTCCATGAAAATAGTTCTAACTTCTGCCAGATAAAAATGTTCAGTTTTTCTATCTAATCTCGATGCAAACATCTTCTAGGGGGAAAATTTTATCCCTGGCAGGGACGAAAAATAAATTTGTCAGGATGGGAAACTTATTTGCCAGGGGGGAAATCCTGGGCATCCCCCCAGCTAATTCGCACACTGAAGTATTCGAAATCTATTCTATACCTTTTAGTTGTTCTCAAATTCTGATATCATAAAGTAAGGGTTTTACTTTAGATACTATTCCAGATCGTTCAGTTAGTGGCATTATAATAGGTTACATTAGTAGACTAGTTTATAGTTACCATAAAATTCGTTACTTTAAATCGTCTTTTACTTGGCTTAGTTTTCGGTGAGATAATTATGTAAGGTAATATAGGCCATTACGAGAGTCGTGTGTTGTGATTTTTAGATACAATCATCTTCGATAGACTGCTCCAATTTTGTATATCAATAGTAGTTCAGGAGAGTTCTTTGTATCGTATGAATAGTTTGTGATCTCTAATATGTGAATCTTTTCGCAGAATGGATAAAAACATTTATTGCAACTAGTCCTTACAATTCTTCATTCATTGACTGAATTGTTATTAGCGTCCTAAGCGAGTCGGTGAGCTTCCAAGGACGGGAACTACAGTTTTCGGTAAAGTGGGCTCCGAATCATTTCGTTGGATGGACCCAAGCGGGAATTGAACCCGGGACTACGCGCACGGAAAGTGAGTGACCGTGCTAGCCTCTCTGCCACACAAGAGATAACTCTTCATTGAATAAAATGATCATATACTGAGTGAGCGTATCTTAGTTGGTATGTTGCCTTAGCAACCAGAAGATCCTGAGAACGACACCAGCGGTTGACTGAGGTTTTTCTAATGTTTTTCCTCAACCACACGAGGCAAATGCCTGGATGGTACCTACTAACCGACTACATTCCAACGTCCTCTCCTTCACCCTATCCCGGCCTCAACCTAAGATGCTTAAAGGTCATCAATAAATTCAATTTAAGATGATTATCATAATGAATAGGATAAGTGATCATCTTCCGGTTTCATGTGGGACCACTACACTTCTTGTACGTTCACTCAGGGATTCTGCCAGACCCCCTCATGGCAGGTGTCATCCCTCCAAATTGTCGAGTACGTACCAACTTTTTTTTTTACTCTTAAAAATCGATAGAAAAATTCATAAACCTACTAACTTTGTCTTTACACCCCCAAACTGAAAATCCTGGCGGATTCCCTTTACACGTACGTATATAATGCGATGAGAAAAGTGACGAATTGATTCTATTCTGATAGATCCATTTGTTAAAGCAATAGGCCAGTACGGAGACAACGCAAGTTCTATCTTCGTTCCCGCCAAATTTAGTCTTCCCTTGGAATTTGATTTTTTACATTTAATTTTTAAGACCAGATGGATGATGATGGGTGGAATGAAGAAAGTGGGAGGAAACGGGAGAACCCTAAGAAAACCCACCCGCACGGTGTTTGCCCACCATAATGCCCTGATGGCACGATCAGGGTTTCAACCGACGATCCCAAGCGCCAAGATGAGCGCTCTAACCTCTGATCCACCGCAGTCGTCTTTCCTAGGACAACAAAACCGCTTATTAACGCACTTTAACTTGTGTGAAGGTGAGAACAAAATGTCGTCAAATTGTGATGTTATGAAATTACAAAAATGTTTAAAGTTGTCTCATTCAAAAAAGAGTACAAAGGGGATATATTTTATTTGCGTATTCAGAATATAATTAATTCACGCTCCCTTTTAAATCTAAGGTTGAAAGATACATCAAATTTGTGCTTACTGCTTCCTTTTACGAGAGAAGCTGTCCTAAGTCAGACACTTCATACAAAAATATTTCCTTCTTCTGCACTGGAACTAAAAATAAAGTGAACAGTGCTTCGATAGTTATTTTTGTGTACAACAATTCTACGCTAAATTTCCTGTCTACGCTAATGACTCCAATCTCTTTATCTCCTTTTACCGGTACTTTATACATGATGAGTGATGACACATACATTGCAGCTATACCAAGAATAATCTGGCCTGAGTCTCAGCTCCCAGTCAACCGTAGCGGAGGAAGACTATCTTGCCATTATCGACAATCTTCGAGTAATTCCGTTAAAAATCGGATAATTTTTCTTTACGCTCAACGTTGCTAAAGTAACGCTTAGGGTGAGTCTACATTAGGCCAAATTTCTGTGCGTTCATAATGCACACATTGGCGATGACTGTCTCAGAACGACGAAATCATCGGTCGTTTCTTTCCTACTCCGAATTTTGAAAACAAAAAAGAGGCAAAAGAGAATATATTTGGGTAATTACTTACTTCAGAAATTACTAAATTTGGTGGCACAGTGCACTAAAATAGGTCTAAACTCACACACAAAAAATAAACATTTGAGAGAGCCAGAATGATTTACGTGTTCAATTTGTATATTACTGCTAACACTGTTCATAAACCAGATGTACTCACACAGCATGAACTATTTTCAATATATTTTTAAAATATTTTTGATATTTTAGAAAGTTTCTTTTCCGATAAATGATTAAAAACATTTATTTTTTTCTTTCATACTGAAGACAAGAATTTTAATGTCAGGAGGTTATTTTATAAATAATTCCATCAATGATATATATTTTTTAAAACCATATAGTTCACAATTTATATTCCAGTATTTGAAGCTTTTGCTGCAATGTGCTTGAAACAAATCCATGCACATCGTTTGTCAACATGTATAATGTCACTTTTCACAAACCTATGTTTAACAACATTAGGCAGTTTTGAAGTTTATCAATACAGAATTTCGAGGTTTATACCATAATGCTAATAAAAATAATTTTAGTTCTCAGTATCTGTCAACACTGTAAACTTTGAGAACAGAAAGATTTCAAAACGGTTGAGAGAGCATATGTAAATACTTTTGGATCTTTTACATGTATTTATGTGTTTAAATGAATTCTAGCGCATTGTGGGAACATATATACTAGGTTTTGCAGCAAGTAATGATGCGTATATATTTTCTTCGTCTCGTTTCCTGTTTTTAAAGTTCGGAAGAGCAAAGAAACAACAGATAATTTCGCTGTAATGAGATAGTCTTCACCAATATGTGCACGCACACAAAAATTGGGTCTAGTGTAGACTCGCCATTACGCTCTTGATGAGACGTACACGACGATGTACGATAAACACGAAACTTGGCAATGATATGCAGACAAAATCTGATTTTCTCCGCTACTAAAAAGGAAACCACGTTGATGGTTTTTGTAGAGTTGTTGTCTCAGTTAGACACGCCCCTAAATTTCATTTAATGAGGAGAAAGTGAACATGTCAACACACCTCACAATTTATGCTTGGTGTAATGAGATGTAAATGATTGTAGAAATGTTATTTAATAGAGTTTATTTTCTATTTGTGCCTTGTTTTATATGGCGAAGTTAACCCCATTGCGGACAACCGCTTCTACCACTGAATACAGAGTAATCCATAGAGTTAGGAATATAAATAGAGGGAACCTTAGGTTGTTTTGTTGGAGAGGGGAATGAAGCCAAGAGACGGAAGTGACGAGGCATTTCGGCCATCTTGTGTGGCCCCATATTCAGAGACTCTCTTTTCCGAGTATTGCCTCTCTCAGGTGCACTCATCCTCCTATCGAAAAAGGCAATCCTCACAGTACTCGATATAGAGGGACTCTAATGTTGCCACACAAGATGGCTGCCGATGAACCGAATTTGGCTTCATGTGACGTCATGAATGTTTTCTCTATTTTCTTCCTAACTCTATGGAGTAATCCCTGACTCTACTCTTTCCCTTTGGTCAACGTGTACTTTATCTTCCTTAAATAATTTGGTCTTCTTCCGCTTTTCCCTTCTACTATGTTTTCAATTATCCTTCAGTGCAATTACCGTGTAACCATAATCTTCTAATTACTACTACCAAGATTCATTCTCAGATACTAACTCATTGTCCTTTATGTCCAGTTTTCTATTAACATCTCAAAATCTTCCAATTTTCATTTCCCACTTTTAGATCAAATCGTTTCCGATCTGTATAGTTCAATATTCCAAACAATAATATTTCGTTATTTTTTCATTCCTCGTTCATCGGTTCACAGAATAAGTTCTCGTTCCTAGTGAGCTCCTCCTATACCGTTATTTACCCTTGCCTTTACATGAGAATGTTGAAGGAAAACAAAGTTAATAGCAGGAAACCATTTTTACTCCAATTTTCCGAAGTCAGGTAAATTAATGCTTGAAGTTTATCGTTATATAATTTGAAACTTGTTTTATTCTATATTTTGTAGCTGAAGTTCGAAATTTCATTCATATGAATGTAGTTTCACTGAACTTAATGAAAAGGGTGGCTCAGGCGTCAGAAGCTGTATTGTAGCTAAGCGGAACTTTAGCAACAGTTCAAGAAGTTTATACAAATGCTCAAGCGTTCACTTGCTTTTGTCTATATTGAAGTTTCTTTGAGACTGCAAAAGGTCCAAGGCGAAGTTATATTCAACTAAGGTGATAAATGAGGTGACATTTTGTCTTTCCAGTGTGTTAAAGCATAAAGTTTGTTCGTCATTGCCAAAGTGAAGCCTCTAATGATCATGTGTTTTATTTGAAAGCAGACATACATCAGTGCCAACGAGAGGAAGAATATCGTTAGAATGTAATTTCTGTTCACACGAAACATAGTACCAATAGAAATTACGAATCCAGAAACTGAAACTTCATATTAAGTTTTAACAGGTTGTTAAATCGGGGATGGGAAACGGCGAGATTGACCCTTTTAAAATTATGAATTGAATTTATTTAAGACCTTTTGGCATATTTGGTTCAGGCCAGGAGGGTAAGGCATCGACCAGGACCTTACTTAAGGTACCATACCGG
The DNA here is from genome assembly GCA_022664845.1 of Lepisma saccharinum. Lineage (NCBI taxonomy): Eukaryota > Metazoa > Arthropoda > Insecta > Zygentoma > Lepismatidae > Lepisma > Lepisma saccharinum. The sequence continues at coordinate 7,403 of JAGDQP010026964.1, forward strand.
CATTCGCCTGGTGATGCTGAGGAAAAATCCTGGAAAACTTCAGTCAAATCGTCGGACGGGTACATACCCGCCGACGATTTGTACATACGCATCATACATACATACATCATACGAATCTGCGTACATACCGATTGCCGATCTGAAGACCGCAACTTTACTGCTTGGACAACGAGGGCTGGGTTTCAAGGTTTTGAGACAAATTTCCCTCCTTACTGTCAGTTTGCTGTCAGGAGGGAAATTGTATTGATTGTGCTAAGTGTATTGATTGATCTTTTATTCTATCCTTGACTTTGCATGCGTTTACCAAGCCAAATTTAATTTCACACCAATGATTCACTAGGCTAGCCTACTGGAATGATATACCTCTGCTTTCCATTTTATATCAACCTCCTAACACACACTGCATTCGGGAGGTCGTGGGTTCCATCCCACCGCCCAACCATCGTGACTGAGGTTTTCCCAGGGTTTTTCCTTGGTCACACTAGGCAAATGCTGGGATGGCACCTTCAACATAGGCCCTGGCTGACCTATTCCCAAATCCTTTTTCCTCCCCTATCCCGTCCGGAGACTTAGATGCCATAAATGAAAATTCAAATTAAATTCCTAAGACACACGCATACAGAGTCGGTTTGTCCATGTAGCATTTGAGAATCTTCCTATAGACAATAGGAATATAATTAATAATTAACTTTGTTTCTCATCGAGGAGATTAATCTATTTCGATCTAACAGTGAAATATCGAAGGCAGTGGTGCATATCTTCTGTGTGGGTGGTGAATGGATCGTGGATTTGAAGGATTTACAGTTCCTACACTTCATAAAAACCACGAATCGCTACTGTACTCATTTGCTATATAATCCCTCTCTTGCAACTGGAAGACAGAATAAGATACATCTCCGACCTTCCTTTCATTCAGCTAACATGAATGCTCAAATAGCTGCTCCCAAAGGTTTAAGTGTCCAAAAGAACACAACATTTTGTATTCAAAAGAACACACCATGCTAAAACATTACAGAAGCGCAGTTGTTAGTTCTGTGTTGGAGGTCGAAAGGCGGAAATTAGTACATTTGCTAAAGAATAGTACTAGCGTTTAACATTTTCCTTACTTTAAAAATCTAGCGGTGGACTTACTCAATAACTATATGTTATAAATTAAAGAAATTCTTACTGTGTACCTTCAAAATGAAAAGGCTCATTCAACAGTTCTCTTTTTAAGCAACCACTCTTCTGATTGTTTTAAGTTACCATACTAATGTGTTTGATTCTTCTTAACAAACTTTTTAAATAATATTCTTCCAGACATCGTTTTTCATTTTTCAAAAATAAACAAAAATAACAGACTTATAGTATATTAAAGATTAGTTTGTATGCAGCATTCTGAGAGGATCAACTGAGAAACCATTCACAATGTATTCTTAATTTCCACGTTGAAATGAAGTAGCAATAATCCAAATCGAAGAATGTTCTGGTATACAAATACAATTTACTAAATTGGTATTTATAGAAATATTTTTTTTTTTAGAATTACCATTACACCATTTGTTATTATTACTGTTGAAATAAAATGTTCACCAGTAATGCTTGATTTCACAAATTTTATCGAATATCCACAAGTTCATTTAAATTTGCTGAAATTAATTTTCCATTCATAATTTCTACACCCTTCCTTTCACAAAACATGAAGTTATACTCTTACATCTTATAGTGAACGAAGACGAAACTCCTTTTCAAACGATTCACCAATCGCTCTTCAAGCATCAGTCTCATGATCACAAACTTGCACACATAGTTTCCAACTGTCTGTTTTTGAAGTATTTACTGAGTTTTCTATTCTAAACCCTATTTTCTGCCAAAATCCAATTTACGCAAATTACATTGATATATATATCTATATCTTCAGTTTAATAAAACAACAAAGAACAAAACACTTAAATTTCAGAGGTTAAATAAACTTGAAGTCTAATGAAAATAACTACAATATTTAAGAAGATGAAGTACAGAAACAAATGCAACGAAATAGCGTTACAATCCTCAGTAACATCTCTTATTTTGCATGACTCTTACTTTGCCTATCAGTGCCCTCGACGACAAGCTAACTATATTTGTCCTACTAGCACTAACATATGTTGTGATGTAAATATGTACTACACTAAGGTGGATCGAAAAAACTATTTTTTTAAATTCGCTATGTAGATAGGGTGGATTTCTGGCCAAATGGCTTCAGTATTACGTTAAAAAACTTTCAACCCGATCGGTCGACATCTCAAGCTGCTGCCAGACCCCTGAAATTGTGATAATCGACTTAAAAATTCCTTGAAGCCGCGGCCTTGCTTACTATCTTCACCGCACTTTCCACATTTTGTGTGTGGCAAGGAAAGCTGGTGATTTCTTGGTCCGCAACTGCTGAGTTACGTATCATCTCTAGTAGATCTTGATCACTATTTTTTCTCCTTAGTGGTGGCTCTCACTATTCCCTTGTACTCCAGTCAATCATGTCCACGTAGGTTGAGGCATCTAGCCTTAGATTTTCAGGTACACGGAACTCTCGTACTTTTGTTTCCAGGGGAGACAGTCTTTCTAGCTTTGAGAATTCGTCTCCACCCAACTGCGTGCCACCTATCAGAATCCGAATCACTGATTAACGACAGAAAGAGATTTTTCTGGGTGGGTGTAGCATGTGCTGCATGCATTCTTCCGAATGACTGGATCTGTAATGTCTTTCGTCTTCTTATCCAATGCAAGGGACTTGGACACCAAGTTCCATAAGTGTCGCCCTCCTTCAGCGCATGGCGAGTTGCACTTAATGCATGGGCTACGTTGAAGTCGCAAAA
>JAGDQP010026964.1:13388-25408 GCA_022664845.1 Lepisma saccharinum
ACGGATGTTTTTATCAGTTTAGCTTAATTGTGATAGCACCATTATTTTGTGAAAACGCTACTCAATTGTGCAGTTTGTTCTACTGATATGGCTCTAACAATGCATATTTATAAATGTAAAACATGAAAAATTAACAATTAATATGTAAACTAACAATTATTTACGTTGAAACGTGGGCAACTTGCAGCCGTGGTGATCTAGGTACGACACTAAACGTTCATTCTCATTGAAGTAAGTATGGATTTTTTTTTTGCCTTTACTATAAACTGTGTATTAAACCCATTGTGCAACAGTTTAATTACAATATAAGGATACATACTTTAATATTATTATATATTTGTAATTATAGCTCAGAACTATTTAGAAATATATTTCCTTTAGGAAAACGATTATCATTAAGGTTTCGAATTTTAGTTATGGGAGCCCTTCCATCATCTATAATTTTGGCTTATTTTTTAAAAATCTATTTTGTTTTTTTTTAATAATATCAACTGCGAGAGTATGGAAAGTCCAATATCATTATACAAGGACACGTTCAACTTTTGCGATGTTTACCAAATTGAGCTGAGCGAGTGTTTGACGTTCAATGAAGTGTTTTGAAAATTAAGTCACGTTACCATGGAAACGGTACACCTTTTCACACTCCAGTGTGCGTGAAGCCTTAAGAATACTTCACTCTACACCACTCGAAATATGTGTATATAATTAATTAGCTTCGTTAACATGGAAACGGTAGTTTAACAGTTTAATGTGGTTGAGGTCTTATGGGTTGAACTTCATATATAATAATGTCAAGTTAATTGGTTAAATCTTTGTTACATGAGGGGGCAAAGTAAGTTTTAACGAATGAAACTTGTCACCATGGAAACGGTAGTAGCTGAAAGTTGTGACGCGGAGTGCGGTTGTCTACCCTGTCAGAATATCAATCTTGGAGAAACAGCTCGAGCCATTCTTACGTAATGTGTAAAAAGTGTTTCTCTTAAAGTACCATTATGAAGATACTAGTGAAAACAAAAGAACCCCAGTCCTCGTGGTGAGGCTGAACGTTACGGACTTCGGATCGGAAATTGTTAGGTAAGCGGATTCAACAGCGGCCGACCATCCTGAGTGAGGTTTTACAAAGTTTCTCCTCAGTTTCACATTCAGCTTATGTTTATCCTTGAAAGGGCTGTTGCATTATAAATATTGCAAGAAGATCATTGAAGGAATCCAAATAATTAAAATCGGTATTCAATTCCGAGTAAAACGAGGCCCCATGAGGCGTTGTGGGAACCTTCTTACCTATCGTTTCGTCAATACTATCATCATTCGTCCCATAGATACTCACATGACCAGGGCCGGCCGAAGGGTATTTTTTACTGCAGATGAAGATTAATTTTGGCGTCCCCTTCCTCCCTACTAATCAGGTCATCATTGATAACTTTTTTTTGAAAAGTCTTTCACGTAAAATATTTTGGTATTAAAGAACAATAATTTTCAAAGATTCTTGCTAATGTTAACAACACTTGGTAATACAGTTACTTATTCAGGCAATTTAGAAAATTTTACCAATATTACAAAGTATCAGTGTACAATATAAACAAAGAAACATTGAAGATTTTATGATATATTGGCACAAAAACGTGGAGAAACTATCAGTGAAGTGATACACGAAATACCTCGTATAGATATAGGTACATAACATAAAGAATTGGATTGAAAATGCTTTTAGATAACCGAAAAATAGTGCTTGAAATCATGAAAACGAACTTAATTAGTAAAAATATAAAAAAAATAACCAGGAAGAGAGGTAATAACATTCAAAAGCATGCAAAAGCACAAACACTACTTTTTAAATAATAATGGTGTAGACAAATAGACAAATCCAAAAACTCAGTAGATTGAATTAAGGAATATGTACAACTGTTGATTTTAACTTCAAGAACTAATATTTCAGAGTTTCGCTTAAAATGGTAATGGTCTTTGTATCTAACGAATTAAGTAAACAATTTTTTATCGTTATAATGGCCAGGTCAGATAAACGTTCTTGAAATATGGTTGATCTCAAATAAGAAGTTTTGATCAATTTTAGTTCCGAAAAACTTCTTTCTCCACTTGCAACTGAGATTATCAATGTGAGTAGAATTTGAAGGCTCATAAAATATTGGAAAAAGTATCCATAAGACTGGATTTAACAATGTAGCTCAACCTTCTATAGAAGAACTTACTGAAGAAAACACTGATGATAGGGTGAGTAGTTCTTGGTCTAGTTCTAAGCCCTCAATGTCGCTTTCTCTGAATGATTCAACGCTTTTTTCAAGCTCCCTGTATCATTTCAAAATCTTCTACGTATTCCAATTCTTAAGTTCATGAATGTCATACGAAACACAAAAAAATATTTAGCATTTTCCATTTGTTCACAACGTTATGTCAGTGAAGCTATGGCTATGTTCAGAACCACGTAAACGAAAGTTTACTTTAAGTGACTCTTTTCCTCCTCGGTGAATGTGTTCATCTTCACTTTCGCAGTAAAACTGTCTTTTACTCTTTTTTAGATGAATTTCTCCTCTTCCTCGAAGTCAGAATTTAAGACTATTTTAGAAGTCAATTCTTACACATCAGTTACCATACTGTTCACACGTTTATATTATTTTTAAGCTTTCAAGGAAACTACTGACACTTCGGAAAAGGTCAATAGCACTCTGCAAGCTTATATATATTTTCGGGAGTTGTTTACTGGTAAGGATAATTTAGTGAAAATTTAGAGGCAAGCCACTAAACAAGGAAATAACTTGAAGGCAGTAAGCCAGACAACTTCTGCTGCAGTGTTTCGCCCGAAAGCATTAATTCTTGTGTAGTCTCTCGCTTCATATTTCTTTAATGTGATACCTTAAGATTCTAATTACTTAGAGGTTTAATTGTAGGATGTTACATCTCTACAAGAAAGAACTGCATCATTCACTGCGAGATTTAGTGAATGACTGTCGAATGGCACAAAGAAGGCGCGAGGGTTAACACCAGGGGTTCTTTTTTAAGGTCCAACATTTCTCCTCTTCACATCCGAACCATTGGCGAATTTCTGACCATGCACGTTCTCTAACGAGTAGTATTTTGTTTTTTGATGTTCAGTCAGTAGATGTTTCTTGAATCCCCGACAACATTAGAGAAATAAACTTAGTAACATATGAACGAGGGCCACGTATTTCTGATATAAATAAAAATAGTCTTGACCATGAATTCGTTTTGTTTTTATGTAATTGTAACAAATATGAGGGGGGGGGGGATTTAACTGTTGTTAGTTTTCGAAAACTACAAAATTTTGGACTGAAAACGTGTTTAAATACAGCCTCCAAACGTCCGCTTATTTCGCTTGCACCTCAATCCAGATCTCCTTATGGCTGAATAATACGACGGGGTTGGGAGTAGTACTTTTTTCGGGAAAACTATTGGTGAGAAAAACACCGTTACGGTCTCGACTTTCGGGAAGTTCTGTAGCGATAAAGAGGTAAGGAAGTTTCAAGAGTCGGGAATCTCGGACATTTTCGACACTTCAGGAAATGCCGAGAGTTTAGGAAATTCCCAAGAAATCGGGTAACGTCGAGACTCGGGGGATTCGCGACCACTCCGGAATTTCCAATAATATTCGTCATAAAAAATTTTCCTCTGAGTGCAATCCAGACAGGAAAGATTCTCCTTCCCCCCTCCCTTCCTCGCTCAAGCTCTAAAATATCACATGGGACAGTGACGATCGACAACTAGATGTTATAATGACTAACAACTAATCTGTACCAAAAGTAAAAATAGGGTCCATATACGGTACAAAAACAATAAAATGAATATAATCTGCAGAATGAAACAAATCTTAAATTCCTTATTAAAAGCTATGAATAGTTAGGAGAAGATATGTGCAGATTTGCCTCCTTTCTACCCGTCCGTTCATTACTTCACCGTACCGAGCATAAGTAAATCAAATTTATCTGAAAGTGACGGAGAACATACTGCCTTAAATACCGTAACCGATTATTCAACAGAAATCCAAAATATCTCCCTCATAAGACTATGATTTTCTTATTTATTTTCTGTAGAAACACTGGAACTGAGTGCTAATTCATTCCCTCTACGCTAGAAGAGAAATACACTACAGTTCCCTCATGCATTATTCAGGGGAAATGTGCGAATGAAAACTGGAAATTCTAAGGGACTGATAAAACTCTCTGAAGGTGTGGCAGGGCTTCCTCTATAATAAGAAATCATGAGAATATGTTATCTGTAATAACAAAGCGAAAGAAAATCCATTGTATGTTGCGATTTTTGTTCATTTGTATACTTGGAAGTAATTATTGTAAATGTTAGTCATGAATCCGATGTCAATAAGGAAATATTTTCTGGATAATATACACCATATTTCCAAAATATATTTCCATATATGCATGTGGTATAAGTAGGAAAACATACCGAACTCCCTGCACGCAGTAGTGCGTCAGTGAAATTCTTGATTAGTTGCAGAAAGAACCTCCCAAAATGCTTCCATGTTATATTCAGTATGAGACTACGAGATAGAAGCACATGATTGAGGGAGGAGAAAAATATGTGCACTTTGGTGGGGAACTCTGAACAGAGTGACACTGTTACAACATTCTTGCATATTATTTAAAAATTGGTGGCCAAATTATTTAAGATTAACCCACTTTATCCTACATATTCATAGCCTATGTACAGTATAGTACAAGTATTTGGTATAAAGGCCTAATACGCCAGGATATGTTGCAGTTTCTGATTTTATTGACTGTATGGTCTATTAAACATTCACGTTTACGTAGGGGAATGCGAAACTCACATGCCCTTTTGACTAAGCATACACATCACCAGGCTAGAGGGTCCTGGGCTATTGGTTCTGTTAGGGTACTTATTATTTATCCCCTGTCCAACATAATTGTGATCCCGTGGGCAATGCAACTTACCTGCACGACACCCATGGAAACGGCAAATAAAATTAGATCGTTAGCAAAATTCATTATTTGTAAATTTGTAAACTTTTATCAAATATTAAAACAAAAATAAATCATAAGTTTCACCACAAACAACTACACAAACTTCAATACTGTCTGATTTATCACGAACATCCCAGTCCGAAGATATTTTTTAAAAAAAATATTAGAAAATTAAGTCCAATAAGAACTTCTTATCTTGCCACGTAAATCTGAATCAACCCAAACACAAATTTGTCATTTCTAAGCTTATCAGTTTTAGAAACGATTGCACTAAATCTGGGTTTCTGAAGCTATGGCACGCTTACGTTTGGATAGTGGTACATGAGCTTGATAAGAAACAATAAAGCATAACTGATTTAACACATTGTCACTGATTGAACAAGAAAATATCTTATGTCCAACCCATGCACGATTCCTCAAACTTGACATATTCGTAATGAAGCACACACAATATAAAGATAAATGTTGTAAGTCTACTTATCACAAATTTGATTTCAGCAGCCCAGAATAAAAACAAAACTCTAAAGTGTTACCATCAAACAAAATAAAAGAAACATTTCCAATAAACTTCCCGTTACTAATTCCTGGCACACACCTTTTGAATAAGTTTACCTCGACATTTAGAAACTATGACTTTTTAATTCAATAATTTAAAGTATTACGCAGATGTGTTTCAAACGTAAATACAGAGCAAAAGTTTTAAAAAGTAATGCGTCTATTCGTTTTAAAATAAGATAATTGTTGATCAGAGAATGCAAAGTTTAGCTATTTAACAGAAATAAATTTCCTACTTTTGTTTAGTTTTTAAACTTTTTAAAAAAATCTTGTTGTTCCTTTGGGTGTAGTCCACGAGCGCACACATCTTATCTTCGTTCCACCTGTCAATCATTTCAACCACCACGAGAGCACAAGATGTTGTCAAGTTTTCAGCCTTTTAATGTAAATTAAAGAAGTCAGTGTAAGAGTAAGCATAAATACAATTTGAAACATGTCTCTACAGAATGATGTAGAGCGAAACTGAAATATGTTTATTAATTATGCTCATACTAAAATCGAGTATGGATGTTTCTGTTTATTTTGGAGTCGATTGGATTATATTTTATTTTAATCTTCCCATGTTAATTAGGTATCTGTTGGTTTAAGAAGTAAGTCAAATGAGACAAAAGTTCAACTCTGTCAATTTATTATAAATCGTGAATATACTTTACGTGTAGGTTGCATTGTTCTACAACTCTGCAACAGAGGACAATACAGTTAGGGAAAACTTCTCTTACAACATCATGAGCTCCTATTTCAAAATCCAAACATATAGACTCAACATGAATTGGGTGATGTCGTACAAAAAGCTGCCACATTTTTTACATAAGTCATTCTCTTCTTATCCGGCAAAACGGCGTGAAATAAGGTCATTTAGAAAAAAAAACTCTCTCTACGAAACTTGTGAATACTTAGAATTTATTAATATTTTATAGCCAACCCATGTAGTCCAGTTGGTAACGTTGCGGCATCGGATCGGTAATAAGAATGTACGCGGGTTCGAACGCCCTGTCGACCATCCAGTGTTATATTTCGTCAGTCTCAGCAGGTAAATGTAGGGATTGTACCTCAAGTAAGATGTTTTCCCCATTTGTTTCCATGGAAGAGTAATCGTCAAATCACATCATCCCTCAAACTTAAACCAAAAGTTGCCAACCAGCTTATAAATATAAAAATGGATACTTTATCTGACTTATAGATACTCAATTCCTACGATAAACTTTAACTACATGAATTATTAGAACTTGGCTCGCATTATCGCTCAATCCATATTACCCGTCAACATAGAGACTTTTGTTTTCATCCTCCATAGCTTCAAGTTGATCAATAGCTTCCTTCAAATATCTGGAATTTCTGGACACTCCTTTCAACTGATCCGGTACATTGAACGCCGAATAAGCTGAAAATCTTGGTCTTGATGACAGACCATCCCCTGCTTTTCTCTTGCAATACCAATACTACTACTACTTTATGAATAGTTTATGAATGTTATCAACAAAAGCTAAATAAACCACCGTAATACTCACACCATTCACTGGCGCTGTAATACGACAGTCAATTATTATTTATAGCAAACAAATTAATTTTGAAAGTACAGTTAGTGTATTAACATTGAATTCCTAAAAAAATGTGACATTCTAGATGTGAACTACTTAGTAAACTCTGCAACAATTATAAGGTAAATTTTGTTTGTTTCTGAAACTATATTTAGTAGTCAATCAGCGGAGTGTAAAATGAAAGGAAAATGGAAGGCTGCGAACTTGGCAACATGTTGTGCGCTCGTGGACTTCATCTTTCCATTGTGCTATTCAAGCATTTGCCAAAGTGTGATCGATGGAATCAAGGAAAACTTGTCAGGATCATGGCACCGGCAATCGATCCTGAGACCTCCTGATCACAAGGCAAACACGGCAACTTCGTTGATATCATTATTGTCAATATAATAATAGAATTTTGAACATCAGTATTGGCAATTCTATAATACTACTTCATGAAACGGCGAAGGATGAATTTCGATCTAAAAGTCTGAGAACCCCCTGCACTAAACAATCCAACGTAAATACGAGTAGTCTGCTATCAGTCAGTTACCACACTGTTAAAAAAGTTTTGCCAGTTGCCTCGAAAAAGTCAGGAAAGTTTCTAACAAAGTCAGAAATGGAACGTTACTAACAAAAATCAGAAACCCTTCAGTTTCCAAAAATATTCAAGCGAAGAATAATTAGAATTTTTCTCTACTATCATCCAGGTTGAGAATCTGAATCTCAATAATAGTCGCAATGTGAACTTGCATGATAGTAGAGAAAAATTCTAAGTATTCATTTTGGAAACTGAAGGGTTTCTGATTTTTGTTAGTAACGTTCTATTCCTGACTTGGTTAGGTACTTTGCCGACTTTTCCAGGCAACTAGCGAAATTTTTTAAGAGTGTAGTAGATGCGTTCACATCGGAATAATGAACAAAACAATATCATGGTTTTCACAATCATTTAGTGGTCTACTTATAGGATGCTAATTCTGAAATCCTAATCATATTTTACCAGTTATCACATAAGAATTGTCATTGATGATAAGGAACTGACGTGCAATACTTTTCTAAATGAAAAAATAAAATATGATCAAATTAAGGATTTAGAAACGACAATGTTTGTAACAAGTATCTAGATTAGCATGGCGAACCCCCTAGGTCTGTGTAGGGTTAGGGGCCCCTGGCAACTGCCCACTGTGTCCATACTTTAGACGGCTTTGCCCCTGTGCTTACCATTTACATAGGTTACTTATTTACTTCCGACGGGACCCCTGAAGCAGTGTGGGCCGTGGGCTGCGGCCCCTTTAGTCCTCCTTAATCCGGCTGTGCACATCAGACCACCTATTCCCCCTAAATACAGATGAATCGCAAGATGTTGCTAAAACCGTAAAGTAAGTAAGGTTTACCTATAGATTATCATGCATTTTCAGTTGACACAGGTAAATAATAGTCACTGAGATGTAGAAAGCGATTCAACTGTAATATTAGTAAATATAAGAGATACTGTATTAGGCAAATAACTTTGAAATCATATTACTTCGGTTGTAAAACTGACAAGTTCCTATATAAATGCCTTCAGAAAATGGGTTTATTGGTCTGGCTGTTTCTTGTTCCTTGACTGTTTAGATTTAGTATATTATCTCCATATCATTAATTCGGTATTTTCTTCCTGCACTGTTTAAACGTACGAGTTCTGTTTATTTTTAATTGATTTGAAGAAAGATGAAACACCTCTATCTTTGAACAGCAATAAAAAATGCATATATCACTAAAATGATTATATATTGTTATTTCTACAGTCCTTGTAAGCAGAGGATCGAGTTGGTAATTGATCAAGACCTTGTCGGAACGAGCACTGTGGAGTTATATTGATTTTCTCTTTCGATTTCCTCAAATGTAGTGTAATTGGAGTTTCTTCGCTTTTCAACTCAACGATTCAATTATTATTCATCATACATACTATCATAAAAAGTTCCGTTTTCCTCTTATATATATTTACTTCTTTGTATCCTACATAAAAAATAGTGTCCCCGATTGATGAGTTGTAACGGTGGCTGCTTTGCAATCAAAGGTTCATGATTCGGTAGCCAATAGAAACACGACTTATTTGTTTCCATCCCGCTTTAAACTGTAGGTTCCGTCCTTAGAACGTCATCTTCATCCGATGGGAGACATGACAAGTCACATCGGTTCGCCTTGTACAGGGACCTTCCAGTCATAGACTTGCCTTTGGGCAAAAAACACCAATAATAATAATTATAATAAACAGTATTATAAAATAATATTTTATGTTATATTTTTTGTGATCTTCGTTAGTATTGCATATAATTCTGATCAAAAGTAATTGTATGTACCCTGTATCCTGTATGGAATCCTGATGTTTAAGTTTCCAGGATCCTGATAAGTGTCATTATTTAAGTTCAGATAGAAATACCTTTTTACACAAAGCTCATACTGAACTTGTGTATTACCTGAACTACCAAATGAAATGTACAGAATAACCCACTGTAAGTTGTTTTATTTACACTTTTAAAGTTTCTCATTGTTGCTTCCTTTTATTCCATGATATGGAAATTCCATTTACAAAATTTTAAAGTAGTGACCGGCAAAGGAATGGAGGAAATTGAAAGAAAATAACTTCATTATATTTTCACTCCTCTGCAAGGTATGTGACATACATCTTGTTAACGATTACTCTGATCTCGTCGCTTATATGACAAAGAGACGTAAGCGCCAAAAGTGTAATTTTACAGGAGAGGCATTTAAAGAAATTTTAGTACAATTGAAGCACTCTACACATACAGTTAAAAATTAGAGCTCCGAAATAATACCTCTGTGTAAATGGCCTATGATAAACCTTTCGAAGGCGTGTAGCGTGCTCATTAAATATGACGTCATCACGCTAGCAATATGCCTAACATGGATATACGCCTGTTCGTCATATAAGCAATCTAATGCATTTGTCACTTACGCCTTTTTACTTGTAACTTTATTAATACATAAGTGAGTGACTGAATTGTTACTAACGTCCTAAACGAGCTCATGAGCTTGTAAGGACGGAACTTACAGTTTTTGGTCAAGTGCGCTCCGTTAAATAGACCCAGGCGGGAATTAAGCCCGTGACCACACTCACAGAACGCGAGCGTGCTAACCTTGAGTTCTACTAATACATGACTGAAGTTTCTCATTTTACTGTTAAATTTTATAAATGTTTTGAGTTTATTCATCTATTTATTAAGTACTCTTAATACATTTTGCCTACACAAAGGAAGTTAAGAACAGTAATTGGTATAAAATAAAGTTGACATAGCTAATATGCAACTAATAGAAACATTTTTATGGTGTAATCAAAATACAAATTCAGTTATGCCAGTTTCTATAGCTGTACTACAAATTCAATTCAAAGAATTGAAAAACTATAAATGAAAACAATAATGCTGAAATAATGACCATGATGGTGCCTTTTATAAGTGTGGAAGGCCTTGATAAAATGTTTGACAGTACCAGTAGTTGTCACAGATGACAGGTGTTGGTCCTAAGCACAGATGCAGTAAATTCTTTTATTTCTCTGCCGATATTTGTTGGGGAGATACATTAATTTCTGGCAGTGTGTGTGTTTGAGTGCACCCAAAGTATTTGTTTTCAATGAAAGTTTCTCATAACGTTGATCAAGGCGACTTTTTTTTTTATGAAAATGCCTGTTAAGTTCTCTTTGATCACCGTTACCTCCCCGACCATCGTCCAATCTACTTCAGTTCCAGAATCAAATTCTCTCAATACGTAAACTTTCCGAAATACTTTTGTAATCTTTAAAATCTTCAACTATCATTGAGTGTACGTGGTATGGGGACCCACGACAAGCCAATCTTATTTAAGGTTCCAATTGACGTGGAATAAAGAAGTCTCCAGCATATGCAAGGGCAGTAGAAATTATGCTGTGAGCAGAATCTCCTTCATTCTGTCCTTGATTTGATTCGAAGGATGTTTTCCAAATTTATGGCATTTGTTAACGTGTACAGCAGTGACGGGAGGAGTGACGTTAATGAATTAACTAAAGAAAAGTTCATAAGGAACATGAAGGAAAGAATAGATGAGATTAACACAGAAGAAAATAAAAAGAAGAGAGATATGGAAAGGTTTTGGGAACAATTGAAGGAGAATGGATATAATGAGGATGAGAAGAATGATCAGTTGAGAAAATGGCACAAATAAAAGGAAAGAGAAGGAAAAGAAAGTGAAAAGGAAAAGTGGTTTTGGATAGAAACTGGAGGAAGGATTACCGAGAAAGTCAAGCGGCTGTTGAGAAAGGTAGGAGTGAAAACGTATATTAAAGGAGAGAAGAGTGTTTTTTGGTTAGTGAGAAACAAGAAGAAAGATGCTGTAAAGGGAGAATGACAAAAATAATGGTGTATAGTGTTCCGTGTATGAACTATGAGGCAGTGTATATAGAAGAGACGAAAAAATCACAGAAGAGATTTAAACAACACAAGGATGACGTCAAATTTAAAAGAGACAGAAATGCTATTTACAAACTTGTACAGGAAGAGACGCATGATCTAGACTATTAACGGACGGAGATACTGAAACAAGAGGAAAGGATGCTGGTTAAGAAGTGGAAAGAACCGAGGAGAATTAGGAAAACGGGAGATAAAGCGATGAGCTGGAATGGAGAGTTTAGTATAAATGAGGAATGGGAAGACAAACTGGAAAGAGAAGTGCGGATAAAGTATTCCAGATAATAATGTCTGTTCTGTAGCCCCCGACCCTGTTGTTTTTTATTTGTTTCTTTATATTTTAAGTTTTGTTTTATTTATTTATTATGCATTTATTTTTCTAAAACATTTTATGCGCCTCGATTCAGTGTCCTTATGTGGTTTGCTGTTACAAGTTTGTAATAGCGTTCTAGTTGACTATGGGATGTGGCCTGTGAACGAAGAACTGTGATTTGTTAAAATTTGTTTAGTTTTGGAAAGTAAAGGAATTCTGGGAC
>JAGDQP010026965.1:0-25408 GCA_022664845.1 Lepisma saccharinum
AGGAATAACGATCGTTTGAGTAAATCTGAATGCTGACAGAATGCCCACTCCCGAGGGATGAAACAAGTATAACCTATGACAGAATGTGTACTTGTACAGAAGTTAAAATGTTTAACTCACGAATTACCGTGTACGTTTACTTGTTTTATGTAACAAGGATCAGATTATTTTAGTAACATATGTTCAAAATGACATGATGAGCTCATCGCACTCACATACCTGTGAATGGCGATATATCAAACAATAAAAATTACTCAATTCTCCAGTAGGTTTATTTACCATTTATTCTTAAAATCAACTTAACACCACTGATAGTCTGAGGTTCCCTAGTGTCTGCACTGCAAACAATCATTGCAATATCCTGCGTCGATGCGAGGATGCCTGACGCCGGAATGTTTTTTTTAGAGAACTCGCAGCTTAAGGGAGTTGAAATTAATTCAGAAGATTTTTCACTATTCAACATAGAATTGGAGCAGAACGATTCTCTACCCACCAGCGAAAACAAGAACCAGAGCTGCTTTGAACCTTAGCTGATGAACGAAAAAACGACAGATTGTGAAACGCCTAGCTAGGAAAATCACGTCACAGTGGACGCTACGTTGTGGCATTTCTATATCAATGAATCTAATCAACTCTACGAGTATTGGCATAATTATGTATATATTTGATTTACTTATAGCTTTGCTAAGTAAATATCGGTTACTTTAGAACAAGCTACAATTATTTCAAATAACTTTAGTGTCTCACTTAACGCTGCTTGCACTTAATAACAACTTTATATGCAGTGTGCCTTTCGTTAAGCGCTCTTTCTATTAGTATTTTTACTTACACACATATAGTTGTGGTGCATCAGAACAATCGTCTTTAGCATAAAATTGAATTATTTTCTCAAATTAATACAAAAAGTCTAGATTATATGTTTACAAAATGTATTAGTCTCTTCTCAATATACTCTACTCGTCCTCACGCCTAAACGGAGGTGAAATATCTTTACATTTATAAACATAATTGCTACAAGATCATGGCATGCAACTTTGCTTATAGTTATACAATAATTATTTATGACTGTCGAATTAGTCTTTCTTTATAAAACAATTCACGTAAGGCACGCTGATTCGTACGCTGTTCTTCCGTTAGGTTAAGTTAAAATACGGAGTACGTAACCGAAAGGTGCTTTTTGAACTATAGTCTTGGATACTGTGGCGAACTTCGGACTTCATCCGAAATAGTACCTTGAAATAGAGACTTAGTCCACAGTCCTCCGGTGGAAGCCTAGGTCAGAGGAGGCTACATTTGAGGTTAACACCTCATTACACTGCAAACTTCGTTGGTAGAGCAAAACAAAGATGAAAGTTCCAGATCATAGAGACTTGAACGACATTCGGTCAATCAGTCCACCTAAAGAAAACATTTGTTCCCTGTAAGAGAAGTTACTTCTTATGCACACCTTTACCTTCTTTCCTGGTTCACGCACTCAGCACGGAATCATCTCCTGGACACCCGAGTGGACCTGCTAATAAAATATTAGGGGCTTATGGGGTTACCTGTTCTTAAAGGATTTACCAAACATTTTCTTAACAATTTTATTTAACAAAAATAACGTAACAATAATAAGGAAAGATAAAGGGAGTAGATAACTTGAGAAACTTTAGACAAGGTAAATCTAGCTTAACTAGCAATTCAGAGCTTCCTAACCTGTCTTACTCATTTTAGCTTGTTCATAGATTACTTGAGCTCGAAACTTGAGCTAGATTTCTCTATACTTTAAAATACAAATTTGACATTGGAAATTAAGTTACATTTGAAATAATTACTACAACACAATTTTGAGCAATGACAAATGGATTAGTAAATTCAATTATCACGACAGACTTTACTATTTGATTGTTGAACTATTAAACCGCAATACAAGAATTGACACATTTCTTAATACAACATTCCAAACAGGTGAAACACTTTCTTTCGAATTGGGTTTACATTACTTGATTTGGCTTTTTAAAATACATTACATGTTGCATTGCTAAATTACACTCTTTCGTTTTCTGTCTATCTGATATAGAAATATTTGTGTGCAAATCAAACTGGGAAAGCAAAGTTTCTGATTTCTACTGGATGAAGATATCATTCTACAGATTCTAGATTGTAAGAGGAATTTACTTCTCTTCTAGTTTCAAAATCCTAACACAAATTTATCCAGTACAAGAATGAATGAAATACAATATGATCATTTCAAGAGTATAACACTAATTTTATGCAGTTCAATTGGATAATGCTAAATTGATGATTTGAACTTAATGACTTAGGGCCAGTTCAAGAGTTCTCGATGACTTGGTCTGGTAGACCAAAATAAGTGATAAACTACATTGTAAGAGAAAAATGATATTAAATGAAATAACTACATTTTAGTAACAAGAAAGGCTACAAGCCACTAACCTGAGTATAACTTCGGCTCAGTACTCTTGTCACCATCCGAGGACGCCATCTGAGCGCCGGTCCTAGAGTACCGCCAACAAGGGAAGAGAAGAGAGCGAGCCTGGGCGCTCGACCGTATTTATACGAGGTCACTAACTACGCCCTGGGTGACACAGCAACGCGTGACTCTCTCATGACCGGAAAACCTAGAACATTCGATCTGACGTTTTCCATATATGACATTGGGATTTCACAAGAAGATGATACAAAGACTATCTTTTCCTGTGTCCCAATCGTTACGTCCTGTTTTGTGGTCACACTGTCGTCCTGCTTGCCTTGGGATGACATTTAGAAGTACTGTTAAAAGACTTATGCCAAACCTCAAGCAGTACAGTGGAAACCACTTTTCAATTCTCAATAAAGATTATAATAGAAAGTTGGAAGGAGTTATTATGAGGGTTTTGGTTTCGAATCCCGAAACCAACGTTTCGCCACAATACCATATGCTAAAGTTGAACCACAGTTCCATGCTACGCTAGTGATTTATGCAAAAACTTCACAGTCAGTATGGCTAATACTTCCACAACAAGAACAGCAGTTTATAATGAGGTCGATGAATTACGTGAGCTTCTTAGGCCTACAGAAAAAATTCGAACGTATTAATAAAATGTGAATACATAAAAATGAGGATTCGAATGTGTATCATAACATACGATACGTTTCTTTTTGTTCAGTTTTATCACTACACAGATAAATATATTATATAACCCAGAGCTTAAAATATAGTAATATAACGTTAATTTGCTGATCATTCCTTGCACCTTTCATTTATTTCTTGTGACGGGTGCAATGTTGAATATACTTCCACTGCACAACTTTACGTTTCGTATTACGAACGAAGCCTCTTCCTTTCGGGACACTTAGTCTAAAAAAGTAAGAATGTAAATATTACCTGGAGTAACTGCGACTGGTGTCAGCCAATATGAAGCTCCTTACCCTTGTGTAGGTTAATCAACGGTTTAATTTCGGTAGCATAGCGTGAATATTCATGCAGTCCTTCTCCCTCGACCTCAGTATTGGGAGATACTGGTAAACAATTATTCCCAAAAGAACATGCTCCTCACGTCTTCCTTTTGTGTGACGTAGAGGACAACTTTCCACCAGCATTTCTCAAGTCCAACGTCGGATACGGGAGAACTTTCATGTCCACTTATACTTAGCGTCCTGTAGTTGAAAATCCCACAATAAGTTCTGGGAATTATAACAAGTCAGCGTCGATAAATATATTTTTTTCTTACACAATTCTAATATTATACAAGTCGAGTAAATTGTGATAGCGTGATATGATCTATCGAAATCGAGTTGATCGGGTCTTGATTGCGCTCCAATGAGCATTTTCCGACGACGCATCGCTGCCGTAGCGACCACTTCCTCCCCGTAAAGGGTCAATTTTGTAAGGTAACACTTTTTATGAGACATCCGTATCCAAGATTAAACTTTTAAAATTTGTGTGTTGATTGACGCTATATATCGAGGAAAATATGGACAGCATCATAGTCATTATAAAGTTCTTAGTGAAATTTTATTTGAAACCAAACATTGTGCTTATAAACTTCTGTATCTTTCAGTCGAATACTTAGTCGAAAATCTGGCGGAAGGCGTTGACAGGAATAACATAGAAGAGAACTGGTTGAAGGAATGCAGAGCGAAATGTCTACCAGCTTGTACAGAAATAGAGTACGAAGTGATATCATCAAATGCACGCCCTTCAAAAATGTGAGTAAGAGTTAATTTCCCATTTGCCTTGACACGTCTGTTTTATACAACTTCTACGCTGAAGCGTGAATTAAAACTTTAGTATAGCCCATATTGATATTCCAGTTTAGGATATACAATTTAATGCTAGTAAACCAATTTAACATACAGGAGCGTAGTTATTCTCTCGAAATAATGATGAGTTTTCTACCAATAAGTATGAACATTTATCACTTAACATTATTTCGTAAATGACAAGCTACAGTCTCAATAAACATCGGATATATATATCATATTTTCATTATCCAATTCAATAAGCCATAAATACTTTGGTGATAACATGAAATAAGACATTGGTATTCCAGTTCTATATAAAGAAAATGCAATGTCTTGATTCAGAAACAGCAACTTAATACGTCTCTTTACAATATTGTCAAACTAAACAAAAACTTACCTTAACATTTTATTATTTCGTCCAAAGAACTGTTTTGTAATTAATAAAGATTTTTTTCCAACATCGTCTGCATCCACCCCCACCCAATCTACTTAACGAATACATCAATATCATTCAGTGAGCAACTCTCAAATTCTATCAGCTCCCAATATCCAACTATGCTTCTAATACTGTTCCAAATGAGGTACTGGTATACCTTCTTGATTTTTTTTAGGAAATAGCTCATCAAAGATTTTATATTCTTGAATTCTTCATGATCAAGCACATGTTCATATCTCATCTGTCGTGTCCACTCCTCACCGTCATACAACTTTACTTCTTTCTCCGGATGATTTACTTTCGTTCTTTCTTTTTTACTCCTTCTTAAACTTCCCCATTTGTCCGTTCGATAAGTCCTTTCGGTTTCTGTTTTTTCTAGTTCATTCTTCCCATTCACTTATTTTACGATATTCTCACTTTTCACATTTTTTGTATCGTGTCTTCCGTCACCTTCTTCTGCTGCCTCTAAGTAAGCGGAAGTATCTTTTAACTCATTACGACGATCCCCTTCCTCCTTAGTTTCTATAAAAGCGAGATCTACCGATTATCATGTTAATACAGGCTGCTGCTGCGTCGTTCGTTTACCTTATCTCAATTGCCTTCTTGAACCACTTCACGCAATCTTGAAATGTTCTTTGTTTAAACAAAACTGCTAGGCAGATAAATTTCCAAATGAATCATGTCCAAGGGATTGAGCTGTACAACTTCCTTATAATGCACAATGGCCTTTACAAAATGTGTTGCCTGAATTCAACATTACTCAGCAGCCTACCACCTCAATCTGACGTCGATTAATCACGCTCGGATTGATCTTTGGCTTCTCTTAATCATCTAAATAAATATCGGTATCTAGTCCTTCCTCTTTATAAGTCTCCATAACACTTTTGTGATGAAGCATCATAAGATTCCGTCTGACATTCAAGCAACGAATTTTCCACAAATTTTAAGCAGAAAATGTCCGTCTAAATAGCATTTTCACTATACTGTACTCCACCTAATTTCTCATTTATGAAATCAGCTTGTATCTCCTTTACCTGGACACAACGTCATCAAGTTACTAGAATATGTTGATTCCTGAATAAGTTGCTGAACGGATTCATCCATTTCATCAATTAACTCTACAGCTGAGTGGAACGTTTCGGCTTTCAAATGTAACGTACCAGCTAGCATCGTCTCCTGCCTAAATGCACTTGGTTGTATACTAAAACACTTGTTCCTTCATTTTCGTTAGCAACCTTAATCAGTGTTTCTTTAAAATACCTATTTTTCTTATATTGTATTATGGCACGAATCCATTACATTAGTGGGTAACATCATTGATTCTTCACCATAACTTGCATATATATATATATATATTTTAAAGTGATCTTCTGATTGACCTATATGAATTATCTGAGCAATACCAAGCAACATCTATTGCCAGCCTGAAAAAATAACCTCCATGCCTGGTGGACGTAATATGCCTTGTGTCATTACCATCTCACTCACAGCAAACATTATCCAAGCTGACCTATACTTATATATGACATGTAAACTACAGTGCCAATTATACAAAACATTGGCTGATTAATCAACTACAAACTTGTTGGTTTGTTATTTATGCGATTCTGATGTACTAACGTCTCAATCAACTGATAGGGCATCAGGTTCAAAAATGAACCTGCGTCTAACGCAAATGCACGTTGTACTAATCCTATTAGTATGTTTTCCGTAGGCATGATTAATTGGTCGATCAAATTATTGTCCATGCCACTATTCCTATTTACTTTTTGCAAATAATTCATCTATATATATATATATATATATATATATATATATATATATATATATATACAGCATATCTCAAGCTTCCACTTTCTGCTGTTCTCTCATATCTACACATTCTTCTACTTACATTGATCTTATATTCTATCGCCAACACAATATAGCTAAATGTCCCGTTTGATGGCATTTGTAGCATACAGCATTAATAGCATACAGCATTAATAGCCTTGCATTGATGTTTCCCATGTGTAGGATTACATCTTCCGCACAGCTTATTCGTCCCGATTTGCCTACTATTGGAGCTTCTACTAATAGCATTCTCATGTTGCCGGGCCCACTCAACGTGAAGGACATCCTGAACTCCAGAACATGCTAGTTTTATCATTTGCGCCTGCATATTTACCTGTTTCACCAACACTGCAAGTTCTATAGCCATTGCAAATGCTTATCTTTGTTCGAAGAGTAGCTTTTTACGAAATGTGTCGTAAGCTAAACCTAACAGAAACTGGTTACGAAGCATAGTATGTGTGAAAACTCCATATTCACATTGTATCATTTTATGCTTTAATGCTCTCACTTTAGCAATTGATTGATGAACTGTTTGCCTGATCAAATAAAAAATATACCTTTCCACTATCTTAGTCGTCTTGACTCCTAAGTTTTCTTTTTGCTTGATTTTTATTTCCTCAAATCACTTATTAGTGAATATCTCGCGTGATACCAATTCTTTAAGGCCTCGTAATCTTCCGGCCTAATTGTCGCGAGTAAAGTTCTCGCTTCAGGAATCTGTTGTGCAGCACAGATGTGCTGGAAGTATTCTTGATCACTCTCCACATTCGCTTGGTGAATATCGAAAGGTTCCAAAAGAAACAATGAATTCACCATACTCTATATCCTTTCCGTTAACTGCGTCAAATGTAGTCTAGCCGATACTGATGTTCCGGTTTAAGATATACAATTTACTACTACAAAACCAATTTAACGTAGAAGAGCATATATGTTCTATCGAAATAATTATGAATTTCCTACCAATAGCTTTCAACATTTATCACGTAATAATACTTCGTGGTTTGAATTTTACTTATATCCTTTAGGCATCTAAGGCTCAGGCCAGGATATGAAAAGGATTCGGCCAGGTCCTATGTTGAAGGTGTGATTCTGGTATTTGCCTGATGTCACTAAGGAAAATCTCGAGACAACCTCAGTCTGGATGGTCGGCCGCTGAGATCTAACCCATGACCTCCAGAAAACTACACCAACGCTCTACCACTGTGCTACTGCGACTCGGTAATATTACTTAGTAATTGGCAGACTACATTCGCAATAAACGTCAGATATATATTTCATACCTTCATTATCCAATTCGATAAACCATACATGTTTTAATGTTAATATGAAATAAGAAGCTTATTATTTTATTTTATTTTATTTTAAATTAAATTAAATTAAATTAAATTATTAACTTATTTATTATATTATTTTATATTCCAGTTCTATATAAAGAAAACTACAATGTATTGATTCAGCCACAACAACTTTTTACGTATGTTTATATTATTGTCAAACGAAACAAAAACCTACCTAAATATTTTCTTATTTTGTCCAAAGAACTTATACGTAATTAATAAAGCCTTTTTTGCCCACTTCTCCAGAAACATGGGCTGATTCTCATCCTTTGTCTTCTATCTCACATCTGTAAATTCTCCACAAGATATTCTTAATTTCACATTCATTTTCCATACCCAATAAATAAAAAAACTTTCCTTTAAAATGTTATCTACTGTAACCACGGTCGAGCCGTGGAGTCTTTACCCAGAAGTCACAGTGGTCACTAATGGCCATGGTTGTAGGCAGGTCAGGTCCCTTTAGAAACTGAATAGAAATTCTTATAAGATAGTTGTAATCAAAAGTCTTGTTATAACATGGGCAAAATTTCCTTCATTTAAACATATTCACAATTCAAACGCATTTTACAAAGTTGAATATGAATGATTATTAAACATTCAAAACAAAGAAAAGACGTTTCCGAGGCATGTTACTCTTCACTGTATAACGATATCGAAGGTATATCAAGTGCGCGTACGAAATAAATAAATTCGATATCTTTGTGCAATAAAAAATTGCAATAGATCTGATTTACACTTTGTATTATTTTCCTACTTTTAGACATTCCTTAGTTTGTAACAGATATAAGAGACCCCAAGTATTTTCTGATTTTTTTAAAAAATGTATTAGCTTATCTCGTGCGCATGTAAATTCATTGCACGACTAGGTAGACTCATAGATAGCTATTCTGACTTACTCATTCGCATATTAAGTTTCAGTTTCATCTGGTAAGCCCGCAATGGCACCTACTTTAAGTTCTTGGCCTGCAGCTTCTAGTATTTAATTTGATTGTATACTTGAACAGAGTCGAGGGATAATAGCGAGGTTAGATATCCTTAGACCTGCAAGTAAGTTAGGCTAGAAAATCAACAAACAAATAACATTCAGTTTTGAAAGCCTCTAATTTATTGTAAGACTACTAGGAGGATACTGGATTAACGCTATATATGTTTCAAGTTTCAAACTGCCGACTTTTCAAACGTATGGACTAAGGTTCTGAGATTGAGTAAAAGGCTGAGTTACGCCTAGGTTATGGAAATATTTGGATCTATGCAGTATTGCATTCGTATCGTCGAAACGATCCAAAGCCCATACCCAACAAGTCAGGATACGTCGGCATTTGGTCAGTGAAGGTCGGTCGGCCGACGTCGGCGTGCGGGTTTTGGGAGGAGTTACACCTCTTTACTGACCACGACGGCGGCTCGGAAGATGATCAGACGACCAAAAGCTACTAACGGATGGCTCCGACCATTCTCTGACTACTAGTTAGTCGGTCCCCCGTCGGATTCTGCTTTTGGTTTGATAAGTAGCTACAAAATGGTCTATTTAAATCAAACTATACCAAACTCATCTTACAGAGAATATATACCATATTAATGTTTAAAATTGTGTAGTTTTGCGTCAGCATTAACTGATAAATGTTTACGAATTTGATTTATTGATGTCTTTTTAACATCTATTGCTCATGCATTCATAAAGTAGAACAGAGGAGTGAGAAAGAGACTTTCAAAGCCTGTTTTTGAAGGTTTCTGATGCGACGGACATTTGCCTGATATGACTGACCAAAAACAAGGAAAACCTCAGTGTCAATGGCCGACAGTGAAATTGAGACAAGGACCTTCGGAATACAAAGTCAAGGTTCTATTAAATTATTTTCGATGGCTTGGTGATAAATGTTACCAATGTATGCTCATTCTGCTATACTAATAAACAGGTATTTTTATTGGAAATTCATTGTTTAAATATCTCAAAACATACATTTGCATAGTACGTCATTTGCATCCTGCAGATGCGCATTGATTGTATAAAATATCTTCGGTCACTGATGTTACCCACTTCCTTAGTCATTTATATAAACTTATCTTTCGGATTTCTCATTATCTTTCTGTAATAATAATAATTAACATGCTGAATGTTTTGCTGTGCATAAATATATGTTATACAATGCTATTCATTCAAAAATGTTGATCTAAATTTTATTCTGAACGAAATTATATAAGCCAAAGACATTTTACATAGCAATTAACAATATCTAAAGGAGATTTGAATATAGTAATGCATTTTATTGCGCTTTGAAATACACCTTTTTACTATAAGGCGAGAGTATTTACTTTCGGAGAGACGAACAAGTACGAATGTTAACGAGAAAAATGTATATAAGAAATTGTAGCTCGATATATCGACAAAACGTATCCTAATCTACTTATGGATAGTTGCCAAGGACCAACTGTTGAAAAGGTGAGAACAGTAAGGGTACAACCGAAATAGGATTGACGGCAGTCTTTAGTATCGGATGGTGAAGTTATTTGAGATCCAACAGTTATTTCACATTGACTGATCATCCAACATTATCATCGGTAGTCATTCGTTTTCATCAACGACTTACTCTCAGCTCGGCAGTTACCTGCCCCTTTCCAAACGGGGGCCCACCTAACAGCAGTAATGGATAGAGGCTCATCATTCTTACATACACTATCGCAATATTGTTTTCGTATCTCTAAATGCCAAGCAGCATCAATATGAAAGACAAGCTGCAAGTAGGACTTCATCAAAACCACTGTAAAG
Source organism: Lepisma saccharinum (assembly GCA_022664845.1). Lineage (NCBI taxonomy): Eukaryota > Metazoa > Arthropoda > Insecta > Zygentoma > Lepismatidae > Lepisma > Lepisma saccharinum. Next base: position 10,595 of record JAGDQP010026965.1, read on the forward strand.
TACTCACCTTTAGGTAAGGATTCACGAGAGCAACGAAACATTGAGACAACTTCAGCTGGTTCAGGATCAAGATCTTGATCTCCATATGACAGAAAATCTGGACGTACTTCACCACCTCTAAAACGTACACATACACTCAGCTACTCACATTCCGGTTTCGAGAACCAGATGGATATCAACAACTCCGAGCAGGATGAAAATAAAGAACACGAACACATTTTTTACTAACGAATTTCAATACATAATTTCAGAATATGAAACAGTCGTGGCATCAATTCATAAAATATGCACCACGGACATCCATCAAGGAACTGTAACCAACTAGGAATTGCATTAGCATTAAGTCTAGAGGCGGGCACCTATGACAAACGATACACAATGGGTACAGTTTGGAAATATTCAGTACACCTTCCAACAAAGCCAGACTGACAGATAAACTTCTCAAATAACAACTGCCACCACGCAGGCATCACTATACGTTGTTATTATTGGCGTACTGCTGATCATTTCCACGGAAAACACATAAACTGAACCAAGAGATGAAGGTTATATCATTGCAAAATACATACAAATCATGTGCAATGCCAGGCCGACATATTTAGTTAGAGTACTTACCAATTCACAAACTCTTTAGTGACAAATGGAGCACACGTCTTCAGATAAAGACATTGCGTAGAACCATTTCATTCATCACCTCCGCTGCCAGTACGTAGTGAAATGTGTCAGGTTTACAACTCTCATCCGACAAATAAATGTCCAGCAAACCCAAAAGTGCCTTGTATACAGGACCACATGCGACGAAAGTATAACCATACACAAAAACACCTGAAAAAATGCACAGCGTGTAACGAACAATATCAAATATTTAGTTACAAATGTAAAACGCGCCCAATATCCGAACAGTCGAAAAACGAACTATTAGTACCCAATAGAACACATGAAGTCACAGCTTAAGAAAACGCACCAGTCACGTTTAGGAAACAACCAATTTTCGTTGCACAAGTACTCGCTTTTACCACTTTACTATAAAAAATATACATCCATTTCTCACACATCATATTCTACAGCAAATTCAATATGCAACACGAGCATTTCGGAAAGTGTGTTTTAATGCCACATACTCAGGACCACATGCACACTTTCATAGCGCTCTATATGAAACAAAAATGTAATATTTTATTCAACGAAATCTAAACCACCTTCATCTTATTATGGCATTAAGCATTTTATTTCTGAATATTAGATATTAGATCATTAACAGAAATACACCAATATTTGAACAACTACAGCTACAGGAAAAATAAACGTTGATATTAAGGAGTGAAAAGTATGTGACTGGACCGGGAATCTTTGGGTTACCATCCCAATACGCTACCAACTGCGCTACCCAGTCGACCCACTTTCCAATCACACACATTCCACTTTGATGTCGATGTTCTCTCTCGAAACCACCTGGAGAGTTCTTGATGTCGATGTTCTCTCTCAAAACCACCTGGAGAGTGGAATGTGTTTGATTGGGAAGTGGGTCGACTGGGTGGCGCAGTTGGTAGCGCATTGGGACGGTAACCCAAAGGTCCCTATTTCGATCTCAGGTCCAGTCACATACTTTTCACTCTTTAATATCAATTGTATCTGTACCTACAGATTCTTGATGTACAGAAAAATCGGAAGCCTCCAAACAAACTTGCAAAAATTATCACTTCAATTTATAATTAGAGCATATAGATCACAACAACAACAATCTTTATCCGATCAGGGCATACCATACCACATTTCTTTTTTTAAATTTATTTCCGGCAACTTCCGAAATTATCTAATAATGGCAGACATAATATGTACAGTCAACCACAACACGAAAAATACTATTTTCAGCAATATATTATAACACAAAAAACAGACACGATTCTTCCATAGACTCTTCTAGAATTGTTAGGTGGCAGCGCGGGATAAGTTTTGCTGAGGAAATGACTACGTCTGGTAAGATATTTGATTCCGGTCTTGATGATTGCGTTGAGATTTGTCAGAGGTAGAAGTGGAGTGAAGATGTCCTGCAGGTAATTTGCAAAGGCGTCGGCTTTATCTTACATGTTGTGTAATGGTTTGATTTGTTCGATAAGAGAGCAGGGAGTATGACTATATGTTCCAGTGAGTGTATTGAATTGTTTCCAGTTCTTAATTGGACGGCAGTTTTCGCAAATTTTATTACACCTTTTACCCTTTGTTTGAAGTTGTATGTTTTAATTTAGTTGTATACTGAGCGCTGAAACTGGTGATAAATGTGGAGAGATTCGGGGTTACTAGTGTCTTTGTAGACTTTGTAGAATTGACGAGATTGGGTGATTAATGGGATATATTGTGGAGGATGTTTGGTTTGATGTGCTGAGAGTTTTCTAGTTGGGATGTACTTTTTGGAAGATATTTGAATGTTGGAGGAAATTTGATCTAAGAACTCAGATAAGTCCGTTTCCGGTACAGGTGGTGTGATATTTTCAAGTTTTTTTTTATTAATATAGTTGCTACATTTTGTCCAATTTGCTTTCTCAAAACAAATGATGATGCGTGGTGGTGGTGTTGATGATTGTGGATGTGGATGTGTTTGGTGCAACGGAATTGCGCACACTTTAGATCTCGAATCGCGATCAATTTTCATTGACCTATTTTGCGCACAGATTTTGGTCCAACGTTGCCACTTTGACAGCTCTAAAATTTGTGCGCAAAACAGGTTTCTTTCTTTCTTTAGAGTATAAATTAGAAATTAATTATTAATTCTCTTAAATGATTAGACATATATAATTTTTCCAGTAAATATAGCGAGTCAAGATACAATTTACATACCACTTTACGACAACATGTTCATCCAGCTGTTAACGTTCTCGTGGTTGTAATTTTAAACCTACAATTCTCAGACATTTTATCCGTCCTGTCTCATATTCTGAATATGTACTACTTTTAAGCATCTGACACTGCTTCAAATCGTCCATTCTTTCTGTTCTGATTTCTCCTTCCGCAATTGATCGTAATTTCAATTTTGTTTCTTACTGTATCTTGAGCACGGTTGATATCACCTGATGATTGTCTGGAGACGTTGGATAGGACAGTTCATTGTAGTGCTTATGAAAGGATTCTTCCCCATTCGTTGCCCGAGGAACTGCTGAGGGCTCTGAAGCCCATATTCTAGATGGAAACCTAAATAGAACGATGCAAATGATTATTATTTATCATGTCTTTCGTTTCATGTTATAAAATGTCACTTGATATTTCAAGACCTATATAAATATAAAACATACACAATATTTAAAAAAAATACACCCTCCAATATTCATAACCAATGGAATAGTAAAAGTTAGTAAATTAAACTCAAACAAATTAAGAATTACGTACCTGCTAGTTTCTTCGATATAATTTTCGAGTACGTAGTCGGAGAAGTGAAAACCTTCATTGTCCGGTTCCACTGATATCAAATCGGCAAACGCAACGGGTACGTCCGTTGGATGCAAATATGAAAGACCGAAAAACGATTTAAATCACATCCCCGTAAAATAAAATAAAAAAACTAATATATACTTTTTCGATAATGTGTGAGTTCTAATTAAATTTAGTCTATAATTTAGCAATAACAATAATAATGACAATTTATAATAGGAGTGATCTGTTATCTTATACTCAAAGCAGTGACGTTGCAAGGAAATCAACTTTGCTTAATTTTGTAATAAGTTTACCGAAAGTTTATAAATTTCAATGTTCTGATTAATTTTCTAACAAACAAAAAAAAATGAAGTGAAATTACGCACGACACATACCTAATTCAGACTGCGGATTAAAGTAGTCTTGATATAAGTGTTTGTTGTCCTGGATCTTTCTTCACCAAGATTGCCCCAAATGGAATCGACACCCAATGATCTCACATACTGGAAATATTTCCTTGATAGCTTCGGGACCTGCATTATCGAAGTCCAAATGATTCGGTCTCAAATTTATTCCAGCTTCTAAACTTCTTCTCATTTCCCACAATTCTTTATAAGTTTTCTTATTCTTTACCGATAAAAAAGCATAGCATAGAGGCAATTTGTATTCTGAATAGTATACAATTGATGAAAATGACGAGGAGCTTAGGAAAAGGTACCGTCAGCGTAAACCTCAACATCACTTGTAAGATTAAATGTGAAAACCAAACGGAAAGTCGTGTTACAAAATTTGTATTATAATGTTATTAGCAATAATGATATAAATAAATTATTATAAAAACCTGATAATGAGACATACAAACAAGCTCATGGTATTAACTTCCGCCAGTTTTTTTCAATGAAAATAATGTTTCTCTTTATATATATATATATAAACGCATTAAGAAATTTAATAAGATTAGTGAACAAACACATGTGGAGGTTAGATAAGTCAGGTACGGTATTTTTAGGTAGATTTCAAAGAAAAATCTACCTATTGAGATCGGTACGATATCAAAGTATATATATATTAACACGCTAGCGGCCATAACTTTGAAGATATTTGAACAAAAATGTTATGTTGTTTCTAGGCTTAATTGCTCGGTTTAGTTCGTTAATGAGCAAAAACGGTCGCCATCTTGGATCCAAAATGGCCACGGAACCCACTGTTGTATAGAATACATAGCCTAAACCTCTGGGGTTATTGAAATCAAATTTTTCATAAAGGTACAACATCAGTGTTTGATTACGAAAATGTTACCTAATGAGTTCAAAGACGTCATCTTGCATCCAAAATGGCGGAAGCAACAAATCTATTTTCCATATCTTTTGAGCTAGAGATACGAAATTTGGCACGAAGGTGCATTATGACGAGTAGTTTAGGGAAATATTGTAACATTTGGGAATAGTCGCCATCTTGGATCCAAAATGACCGCCCAAAATCCCATTTTGCACACCGTTTGAGCTAGATAAATGAAATTTTACTTAAATATGTACCATCACAAGTAAGTCACGACAATATAAGAAAACGTTTAAAAAGTCGTCAACTTGGATCCAATATGGCAGCCCCAAAAACCGAATTTCCCAATCATTGAAGGTAGAGAAACGAAATTTTCTATGAAGGTGTATGACCAAGAGTAGGTTACAATAAATGGGGCAAACCTCCCCTTTGGGGGCCCAGCCCCCGTGGGAGGGTGCTCCGTTGTGGTGCAGTGCTGCAGGGAGATTTTGGTTAAGATAAAAGAGGCACATCCTCTGAAAAACACTGAAGTTGGGGGCGATCCGCCTACGGGGGTTTGGGGGACAGCGCTCCCAGCGAAATAAAGCGAGTATATATATATACGTCTTGTGGGGTATCGTTGAACAGCTCTTGATGAATAATCTACAAATCAATAAATAGTTTCTCTGTAGCTCTCATATAATACCAAATTTGAATTTTGAAAATAAAAAAAAAAACTTCGAGATCTACCTCAGCCTGTAGGCCTACTGAAAGGGATTTTTTTTATTGCACGCAAAATTAACTCGTGTTTTCACAATTCGCTCCTCCTATTGCTAATCACAAGTGCCCTGTTGTAGTGTCTCAAATACATGAAACTCCTCTTACGGCGGGATCATCGCACATTCGCATTACTCCTTCACCGTAAATGAGACTGACAAGCAGAGAGTTTCCAATTATCAATTTAGTGGATTGGTAGCTAATACGGAGAGCTAATACAGAGAGCTCGAATCATGGTGTGATATTCTTTTTTTTAAAGAAATTTTCATATATATATATATATATATATATATATATATATATATACATATACATATAGATATATATAAAAGTAAATCACAGCCGTATTCAATCCATTAGTGGATGAGGCCTTTCCCCGAAGGGAGGAGTTGGTCTACTGCTCCCACGCTGACCAGACGGGTTGGGATATATATACATACATATTTATAAACGCATTGAGCTCCTGCGTAGCCTAGTTGGTAGCGCGCTCGATTTCAGCGCGAGTGATTCCCGGTGAGGGTTCAAAAATTTCGGTTTTGACCCAGCATCGTGAGGACACCTGGGGAGCTGCAGTTAATAAAAGACAGTGGCGATCACAGTGAGAGCTTCGGCTCTCCTATCCCAACCCGTTTGGTCAGCGTGGAAGCAGTAGATGAACTCCTCCCTTCGGGCAGAGGCCACATCAAGTAGTGGATTGAATAGGGCTGAGTTTATTATTATATAAACGCATTAGGAAATTTAATACAATTAGTGACCAAGGGCACGTACAAGTTTGGTAAAGTCAGGTATGGTGTTCTGTTGTTGCACACGCGACTGAATCGTGTTTGAGTCAGACTGAATCTTCGAAAATAGGCCTTCTTGTTTTGAGACGCTAGTGGCCTTGTTCCTTCTTCAAACTGACTAATATTTCCAAGGCCAGATGAATCATTCTATAACTAGCTATCGATCTTTTCTTCTACCTTATGATAAGCGGGTATAACTTGAGGTGCGTTTTCAGTTAAAAACTAATTGCGATTTTTTAGCGTTTATTCACTTCTTCAAATTGCTTGTTCATGTTTTCTAAATTATGTGAATTTTATAAACTATTTAATGTGCGTACTGTTTTCACTGCCTCAAAGGAAGAAAACAGTCTAAGAGCAAGACCAGAGCTTTCGTTCGAAACTACAAAATAAAAAGGAGTTTCTCTTTAAAAAAAAATAGGTGAAGGTGTACCGAACCCGGGACCACTGAATCCCAAGTCCAATGCCTTACCCATTTTTTTACCATTTTGTTAAATCTGAATTGGAATACAGAATCAAAATAAACGGAAAATATTACAAATAACGTTAAGTGCAAATAAAGTTATAAAAGAAATTACACAATAACATTTCAAATAAAATATTTAAAATATAAATAAAATATAAACCATTTTAAAAAAACTTGCGATGAACTGGTATCGCACCCGGGACCACTGTATTATAACTCCGACGCCTTATCCATTACTTCACGTAGCCAACTACGAACCAGTGTTTTCTGAGAGTTCTTTATATCAATTCCGTACACGAGTAACAGACGCTACTAATTACGTAGTGTTCACATATCATGGTTGTCCTCTCTGCAGACAAATCTCTGCCATTTTGTTCCGTTCTTGCAGCAGTTCTCTTTATTTAGAAAACAGGTAGCAATGTGTTTTACCATTAACAAGCTTCGGAGATAAATAGCAGCGAAGCCAGTAACCACTGTTTTTCATCGGTTGTAGCAGTCATACCAATTTATCCCATGTAGCAGTGAAAAATAGCTGCTAGGCTCGTTTTGCCCATTTCGCACCTATTTTTGAAGGTTTTACTCATGTTTTTTTTTTTTGCTTTCTTTGTGTATTGTATAGATGCGCCATCCCTTCCAGAAATCAAATCTGGCATAAAGTAGATTTTCACATTTTTTTCGTTTATTGCCTTCTTCAAACTGCCGATTCAATTGGTGTCTACAAATCCAAAAATCAAGAAGTCACACAGCTGTGGAGTGTTGAAGATGGTCATCCAGTGTTCAACCGTATAATGTTCTGTAACCGGTTTCACGCAATACACAGAGTCCTTTGTTTTGATGACGCAGCCTGCAGACGCAAAAATCGGTCCTCAGACAAACTGCAACCAATTCGGAAAATATTTGAATCTTGGGTATGTACATTTCAAGATGCATTTATTCTAGGAGAGGATGTTACCATTGATGAACAACTTATGGTCTTCACAGACCGATGTCCTTTCCGTCGATACATTTCCAGAAAACCTGGAAAATTTGGAATGAAAATATTGGTTCTTTGTGACAGTGCTACGAGTTATGTATGGGACATGCAAATATATACTGGGCGGCAAGAAAATCAACCAAGGCAACTAAATCAGGATGAGCGGGTTATGCTATATTTAACTGAGCAGTTGACTAATAGTGGCAGAAACATAACAGCGGATATTTGTTTCAACAGTTTATAGAAAACTGTTAGATCTTGTGAGAAAACTGTTATAGAATCGAATAACTTACGTCGGGACTGTACGGGAAAACAAACCAGAGTTGCCTCTAAGTTTCGCAACCACGATTGGACGGCATGATAACTCATTTGGATTTCAAGATAATGTAATGATTTTATCTATTGTCCAAAAAAGGGAAAGGTTGTGACCCTTATGAACTGAGTGCACTCCCAACCTACAGTGGACAATTCCCGTCCTGATAAGAAACCAGAAGTTTTACTCGACTATAATAAAAACAAAGGAGGAATAGACAAATGGATCAAATAGTAAGGTTCTACTGTACCAAGCGTGTGACTCGCCAATGACCTGTTGCAATTTTCTACAACATGTTAGATGTCAGTGATCTAAATGCATTTATCTTGTAGCTCTATGCTTGTGGTGCTAACGCTACACCAAAGAAACGAAAGCAGAGGTCTTTCCTTATCATACTGAAAAAAAAACTGGGTAAATTAGGTGAGTTTACAGCTGAGCCTAAAAAGTGTCCATCCCCTGCAGAGGGTATTGTTCCTAACCAGAGACAGAAGGCACGGTATCATATGTGGCCATCACGCTTAGATAGGACGACAAGAAACGTGTGCGATTTGTGCAGAAAAATGTTTGCCCATAACATTGCGTATTTGTCAGCAGAAATTGCAACATTGAGTAACTTGAGAAAACTTTGAGATTGTGAACACTTGTGAACACTTCCTATATCGAGTCAACTTTTGTGGTGTATTAATTTATTTTTCATACAATATAACAATGTGAAAACAATATTAAATTTTAATATCCCCGATTTTTAATTAGGTTCTATTGGACCCGAATAATAGAAGGTGTGTGGCAAACAGTATGGTACTTCCATAGTTAATAATATTGCTGAAATCACCAATATTCTGAACGTTTACAACTTCCATCATGACTTGGAACCCTCTATTTAGCACAGTTTTGTTTTTAACCATATAAAATAAATCTTTACTTACTTGAATAGTAAAGATTTTAGAACAAACCATTTTGTCGCAGAATATAGGACTTACTGGTAAGAATATATGTCTGTGTATGTAAAGAGACATTTTATCAAACGCATGAATATTTATTATGTTACCATGAAAATTATATTGGTCCAAATAAATGTTCAAGATATATTGCCAACGATCACCCGAAGTCAGGGTATATAAGTGGATAAGCAGCGTTATATCATCACCAGTAGTTGGGCTTCAGCCCAGATTGCTTTCAATATTATAGATATTAAAATAAGTGGACTTGAAACTAAATAGGTTGTCTTGACTCCGTTTGTTTCTTGTATTCGTTCCTTCCCTCGAACATATACTTACATAACTCCCGGAGAAAACCTTCAAACAAATGAACTTCGAACATAAACAAAGACTACTTTTTTTATTATTGTATTTTTTATTTCGGTTGACGTTCCAAATACTAACATGTTTTTTTTTTTCAGCAAAATATCAAGAAAATGGCCGTAGTATCATTACTGCTAAAATTTCTATGCAGAATCAACTGGAATATTCTGGGTCAATTCGGGGACGTTACACTCTTCCGAGTGCTCTATAGCGCTACTAATATTTTCTACTTTACTAGCCCTTTTATATTACGAAGACAGTTCTTAAGTAAATGCACTCATATATGCTGAAATTCCAATTTGTGAAAACTAATTTATCCCGTTTAAGAACCATGAATTCTGCTTCATTGATTTTTCGCAAGCGAATTTCTTCAGGAAATTCATAACGATCTGTATACTTTACTGCTCGGGTAAATAACATGTTGCGTGTTTGGTATTTGTATTGCGTATGATCAAAGGTGGCGGTTGGCGTTCTGGGGTTGGGGGAGGAGTCAGGTTAGCCTTTGAATATTATTATAAATGTCAAATATGTTTTATATGCATTATATAAACGTTTTCGAAATAGGTGTTGCATACATCGCAAAATAATCGTGTACACCATATATATTAAATTGGATCTGAATAATTGTTTAATTAAATATATTTCCAAATTAATTATACATGTTCACATGCATATTTCTTGGTGAACTCAGATATTGTGATTACTTAGACCAGACCTCTATGTTCTTACATATGTTATACTTAAATATAAATTTTATTAATTTCCCTTACATACATATTATACCACTTAGTTATTTGTTCAATAATTTTTGCGTAACTAAATTAATTTAAAGTAATACTGATTCAATTTAAATATTTTCATAATTAAAATAACTAATTAGTACGCAATTAGTCTTATAGTTGAATAGTCTTAGCTAGTCGTCTGGTAGCGAGAATACGCTTCGAAATGTTTTTTTTTCGTCTCGTCAGGTACTTCAGAACAGCGCTCAAATATATATTGTCCATATCTTATTCCTGACATATTCTGGCATATGTGTTTCACATAAACGTTTTAAAGTTCCTTGTTGTCATTTTTAACTAAACGCAGTGGTAAAGAAATGATAGTATAGGTTAGCGTTTCGATAACCTTCGTAGTTACAAATGGAAGAGAATGAAGTTGACTAGTAGCTTAATGTACGACCGACTTCTCTATGTATTTGATATTTATCTGACCTCAGCTGAACCATTCGATCACTACTAACACGTATGCGGTGCCAAGGGATTCCCTTCTACGTGAAAATTTTAATTGAGGTATCTTTCTGAAATTCTAGAATGCCCAATATGCAAATGAAATTGTTCGTTGCTGTGACAGTTCAATTGCAGAGCACAACTGGCTGCAACTGGAAAACCCGGCAGTCCAGCAATCACCATGTAGTCCAGGAAAGGATATGAAGCACCAACACGAAAACATAGGATACATGATGAGTAAAATTAAAAGACGGAAATTAGGGAACCACTATATTGTGGAAGCACTAAAATGGCACAGGTGGATATTTCGTCGCTAACTGGCGTTCATGTTGAAGTACACTGTGCGGATAAGGTAGTAAAACTGGAACAGAACGGCACTGTGGTGGGTATCTTCTTCAAGTAAATCACTTGTACAACAAGAGAGGTTCGATCCTATGTTGCACTATGGTCGGTGTCCATATAGGGAGGAATGTACAAGTTCTTGGGCGAAGACTATGTCGCTAGAAGTTTGTCCAAATGAACTTCAATCGAAAAGTGGGGATATGGAGAATTGATCTTATCGCTGAAAAAAATCAAGACCCATTCTGAGTAGTGTTCATATTGGTAGTAGAAAGCCCTCTCGAAGAGTATATTTAAATGAACACCTAACCATATACAACGTAATGTTACATAAAAAGCTCGAGACTTGAGACCGAAAATAAAGTATGTGTGGGTAAGTTATTTGTAAGGGGAAAGACGATTCTGCAGCTGTTTGGATCAGGACGGATGGCGATATTAGGAAATTTCATTATAGGATCGGAGAACATTTATTATAATCATGGATTGTGTGCATGAGGATTATGTAATAAGAAAGAACCAATATAAATATTATTATGATAATTTGTATGATTACTGTAAAATTGTTCTCACTTAAAAAGTAAAGAAATGCTTACTAATATCTACTTAAATGCAAAAACGATGAGAAACAAAATTGGTGAAATAGAACTACTTTTAAATAAGTTACACGAACTTGACATAATAATAGTCGTTGAAACTTAGTTATATGATTAAGAAATTTAAAAAATATAATATTCAAATTTGTAGGAATTTTTACCGAGCAGGCGGTATTGCTTTATACCTTCGCGAAGATTTAATTAGTAAAGAAATAAATCATGTTGACAAGGTATATAGTTTTTTTGGCTTTACAAATAAGTCAATCATCAAAAACTTATACATTAGTTCGAATGTGTAATCCACACTCGTATTATAGTCAATATTTTCTGCATGACATGGAAAATCGGTTTGCGAAATATTGACGTTAATATAGATACTTTAAAACCATGTCTGCCTGAAACAGTGAGCTATCAACATTTTTTTAGAAGTAATGCGTTGTTTCAGGTAAATGTGAAATATCCAACTAGAATAACACACTCTAGTAAATCATTAGTTGATCATGTACTAGTAACCAATTTAAATGAACGAGTAAAGGTAAATAATATTTCTTTTGATATTAGTGGCCATAATATTTGCTGTGTAATGTAAGCGATCAACGAATATCCTTAATGACGCTTTCAATAATTACTTTAGAAATATGAATTTCATTTTGCATGAGAGCTATATCGACGAACAATATAATAGTATAATTAATTACTTTAAGCAAGTAATTGCAAATTTCAAAGGAAAAATGATCCAAGAATGTCACTGTGGCTAAATTATGAATTATTAGAAATAGTAAAAAAGAGAGATAAGTATTTCTCCTTACTAAAGGGATTTCCAAATGATGGGGATGTACTTGGAAAGCATAGAAGACTTGGATATTTAGTGACAAAATGTGGAAGGAATCAAAATAATGATTATTATAACAAAATAAATAAGTGAATTCCTAATTGATAGTAGGATATTTTTGACAATCATTAAAGAGATATTGACAAACAAGAAATCTGAAAATATGTACCAAATATACAACTTCAAGTAGATGGTATTAGACTAGATAACGTTGAAATACCTAAGTTATTGATTATTTTTAAAAAAATATACGTAAAGAATTAGCCAACAAAATACCCAATATTTCAAATAATAAGCGTATTATTCATAATTATGCCTTGTAATTTTACTTTCCATTTTACTTACTCCTGTTACCTCAGCAGAAGTTATTAATACATTGAAGAGTAAGAAGAATAAAATAGGAGATGGATTACACAATGAATTTTTAATTAAATGTAAATTTGCCATTAAAATCATATTATACTAAGTAGTTAATTCCTCTTTTAGTTCAGAAGTTATCTTTTAGTTATCGGAGCAAGGTAAAATTGCGAAGATGATGCCAGCATATAAAGGTGGAAATAACTAAGATCCTGATAACTATAGACCAATCTCAATATTGAGTTGTATTTCTAAAGTAATTGAAAAGTGTCCTAGGATGGAATAATAAAATACCTTCATTCAATTAATTTATTTTATCAATATCAATGTGGATTTCTGACGTTCGGCAGGTTATTGCTGACATCGAATCAAATTTAAAAAAGCCCATGAACTTAGGTGAAATTCCAATTCGTTTTGTAGATACAGCATTTCCAACTTGCAGTCCAAAGTCGAGGTCTCGTAGTTTCAAGCAAAATGGTGGACATCGGGAGTGAAAACTTTATGCACCCGGTTTGTCCTAGTATGATTGTTAAGTTTTTCAAGTGGCACTAGGTCGTCTTGTTGGACATTTTATATCTTCTAATGATGATGCTGATGATGATGATGAACACACTTAAAACACACACCACAGTGTAGCAGACTGTGGATAATACGGAAATGTTTTCGCGATCTTGTAGTCAGTGCAGGTGAAATCGTCCAGTTTGATTGCTCCAACTCATTCAATATTTTTTAATACTTATATTCCTTATGTAAGAATAGCTCAAAACGGGTAATCTCCTGTTCGCGTCCTTATCGATTAATAAATTGCGGCCATCTTTTAATTCGATAATAAAGATCAAATATCTACGTACTGGCTTATCATAGTACACTCAAACAAAAAAAATAATTCTTTACGGATCATTGATAATGTTTGTCCTCTGCATGAAAAGGCTAAAACGTAATTAAACTAGTAAAAATAGTATCCAACTGCCATTGGTAAAATAGGAAAAATTCCTGCTTTAGGGGTGATTATTCGCATGTAAATAATTGAATATCAACGATGATCTTTTATACACTATTACATATCAAAATATATTGAATGTGTGCAAAATATGAAGGCTGATATGTGATTCCTTTTTTTGTTTATGAATTTGTGAAAATATAAAAATTCGCATTTTATGCGTATTGGAGGCCCAATATCTCTGGAAGGACCATACATAAAAAACACACACACACACACACACACACACACACATATATATATATATATATGTATATATATATATATATATATATATATATATATGCACCTGCATACCCGACAATTGTGGCAATACACACCAACTCTCCAACGACAGAAGTGGCACTTTTTGCAAAAGTGGCACTTTTTCCAGGGTGCTCGTTTTGGTTAACAATATGGGAGTCATTATCTACGCTTCTAGAGGCCCTAGAACGAAAAAAACGTGGTTCCCAATGTTGTCGCTAACAACCGGTTGAGTCTTACACACGTGTGTAAAAGTCGATAAAAATTCTTTAATTTTCGTGTGTATACCTCTGTATGACTTGGAGATACACACTGGTATACAAGCGTTATTTCCTATTCTGTCAAAGACAAACGTTCTGATTGGATGTCAGAATGTTTTTTTTGTGTTCTGTATTCCTATTGGTTACTTTTCAAGCACAATTCCAGCACCCTTTCCTATTGGCTGAAAAACGCGGGTAAACCATACCAGGAAAAAAATGAAGACGGGTTTGAGCGAAACAAAATGTTTTCTTGTTAAAAACAAAGTAAAAAGTAAGTAAATAGTTATTTTTTAGAGATTTTTAACGTCGAAAGATCTAATAAAGTGCGTTATATGTTATGTGTGTGTGTAGTAGTTATTAGAAAATATAGATATGTACTAAAACTAAATATGTTACGAAATTCACTTCAAGAGCGGGGTGCAAATTCTTGACTGATGTGATTTTATTACACAGGTTTTAGGGTATGGTCACTATGAATGACGGATTGCCTAATTTCATGAAATTTGCATAACACGTACAGTAACCTTAGAACTCAGGAATTTTGTGTGGATATGAATAGGGGCTGAGTTAGGCCCTATGAAATTTAGAGGTAGTCACAATAAAAGTAAGTTGATTTTTAGTTGTAAATTGAATAGACGTGTTAATATCTCCCCCCCCCCCCAATGATTTGGAAGTGGTATTTAGTAATAATTA
>JAGDQP010026966.1:0-25408 GCA_022664845.1 Lepisma saccharinum
AGGCCTGCATGAGTCGATTTGCCTATGATATTTAACATTTTTAGATACTGTACAAGAAAGATAGAGGGTGTTCATTGTGATTGCCTTTTGTATTCGAACCACAACATTCATTCATTCAATGCTGAAGAAAAGAAACTGTTCTATCTTTCCTGTGCAAGAAGATCATTTGGATACCCTGGCCGAGAAGGGAGTGTCATCACAGCTCACTTCGGGGATGGTTTCTGAAAACTGCCGATTCACTATTTTCCTACGTTGTTTACAACTATAGCTCTTCTTCACACATTTTACAATATTTGTAAACATTTCTTGAAAATTCTCTTTGTTTTATATCAATGTACACAAAATGTTTTTATACCTCCTGTATATTTTTCAAGAAAAGGCTTCTTGTGCACAAATAGGAAATGAAAGACTTGGATTCATGCCTGAAATGTTTGCTTTTGGGAGATAATGCCACAAAATTGCAAAGCTGTCTAAGCTAATGTCACTCAGGAAACTCAGGAGCTAAACCTACGAATCTTGATAAACACGCAATTGACTTCTTTGACGGGGACACTTTAGTTCACTTGCCTCGTATAGTAGCGATGATAGTTCTCTGCCGCTGACCTTGAGCCGTCGCGTAGCGAAGTAAGTTTGGCTTGTGCAACAAACAGGAAAATCAAAAGAGGAAGAAGAAATATCACATGAGTTACCGGCTCACCTATGCATGGGCATGGGGTGAGATGCATCAAAAACACAATTCTCTCTAACAAACCACACGCTGAGGTGGCACATTCAAAAACTTCCCGCAAGACTGATAAATTTGCAATACTGTACATGACTCTCAACGTAGGCTCACTAACTAGCCACTGAACGACAGCGCATCCAAGCCTCACCGGCACAGAACTATCGTCCCAACTATAGCAACCTGTATGTGGCCAAATCAGCAAACAAATAAACATACACTAGAAGTGGTTCTTGATTATCACATACTCTACCAACCAGATTGCGTTTCGAGCGTTTCTTTCCACTTTTATTACCGGTGCAGCCAGTATATTTCATTCACCCCTCGTATCAGGCAGAAGGCTTCCTTCTATGACCTGCCAGACTTTTTTTTTCTTTAGAACAAACACAGGTTTCGCAAATGTAAGTAATACTGTGAATATAAACACGAATTGGTGTTCGAGTGTCTATAATAATGTCGTTCGAGAATATATTTTCAATGCCTACTAAACACTCGGCAAGAGATGCATTACAGGAAACCAATAGGCATGCACTCAAGCTCACTCTGATTTAATACTGACTTTTAATTTGTGAAATTATTTCCAAAACGCTCAGAAGTTTGATAGCCTTAAATGTATGCTCAAGTTCAGAGAAAGATGGAAGATTTTCTCAGTTCCAAAAATATTTAATATGGTAATACAGAAACTATAACTCAGAGCGAAGTAAGCGACCCTATCGACTGATGGTGATATGAATTCAGAAGTAGCCAATCAAAACGAAAAATAACAAATTATCAGAACAAGTATAGCACTACAGACTGTACTTCTAGGGAACCATTCGAGGGAGTAGAAATTTGTTAAAGAATTCGCGCTTGTGCTAAGCTACTTTCAAGCTCCCATATTTACCTAGTAGCGTCATACACCAATCAGTTAATCGGGATGGAAATCACGGGAATACGCTACCTGTTAGTCTATATATCGTGATACTACAGTGTATATAAGTAAAAACAAGAAAGCTGACCCCAAGAAAGAAAAAAAAAACTAAAGATTTAGGAAAACTATGCTTTTACATTCGGCAATTTTGTTTTATCTCAGTGATTCTCCCAGACCCTTTGTGGAGGGGTGTTACTCCCAAATCCTCGAGTGCAGCTCCAACTTAAAATTTTTAGCATAAAAATTCGATAGAAACCGTGCAAAACTCCACTTACATCCTCCCAATTTTAACTTTCAGCCTCCCCCTCCCCAAAAACTAAAAATCCTGACGGAATCCCTGTCGTATTTCAAGTACAATTTTCAAATTGTATATGCTTCCGAGGTGTTAGATACACACAATGAACGTAGAGTAAACCTATGCGAAATATTATATCTTTGAATACCATTAACTTTATGTTCAATTATACACGTAAATGAAAAGTATAGAACTTATTTATTTTTAAATAGAAAGTGAAATAATATCGATTTTTATTATTATCCACAAAAAGGGAAATTTTACATGAATAGGAGCTAATAAATGGATATTAATTTTTCTTTAAAGGTAGATATAAATCATTATTAATCAATATTTTGGACTGCTACTGTATTTAAGAACCAAGTACACATAGGAGTCATTGAGCAAATGATTTATGATGGAATTAAAGCAGATTAATCAATTATTACGAGAAATGAATAAGCGGTAATTCGTAAATCATCTTCATTACTTTATCTTCTCTTAATGGACTCAAATATTTCAAAGCCGACTTCTATATTTAATTAAACTACTTTTAAAATCATACTTAAACTGCTTTTTTAGTATGTACTTAATTTCTGTAAAAATCTGTAATTACTATTCGATACTATAGATGACTCTGTGCGTTCTATTTGATTGGAATTTGTTTTAATGTACTATTTCTTTTTGTTCTTGAACACAAGAGTTAGAAATTAATTAATCATATTTGATTTGCAAGTGAAATCCCTTTCTCGTATGATTTAGGCATTTTTTTTGCTAGAAAGAAGTTTTATAATTGTTATTTAACGTCAGTTCTTGTGCAAACTAAGTTATAGGTTCGGATTGGTTCATCTCATTCAATTACAAAAAATACAATAATATGATAAACTGTTCTCACCTATGGTTTTAAAAGTCTCCAGGATGTCTAAAGCGATTCGTCGTATTTCAAAATAAGCTTATTGCTTCATTGGTCAAACCATGTATTGGATTAGCATTAACACCTAATAAAGGGTTTTTGAAGGTCACCACTAGAGGTCTGTACGGACATGCTCTCCCAGTATAGGCAACGTATTTTCGTAAAGTCTCTGCTTCAGGCTGCTAGTAGAAGTCAGCGAGCCTATGTTTGAGGGAGGAGAAAGATACGCCCAAGTATGTACGCTGTAGTCATTCAATGTCGTCTGTTGTTCAAAAATTGTCCTGCACGGTTCCTCACACCACCTTCCTCTGCTGCCTGCTTGATTTTGTTGTTTCGAGTGAGTGAAAGCGTGTACCGAAACCGTCTGCTACTCATCCCCCCGCAGTGTTGTAGTGTCAGATGGCAGTAGTAGATTCGCAACCAAGCTGTGCACAACGCCCGCTCAGAGACTTTCCGAAATTGCATTGGCTCTACTCAGTCGCTGGCAAGGTGGCGAGAGAGAGCAACAAAGGGGTTTCGTGTGGTGTTGTTTGGTGCTTTGCAGATGGTCTCCTAGGTCACCGGACCTGACACCGTTCCTTTTTTCCTCCTCTGGGGACACATTAAGGATGATGTTTAGCTTCTACCGTTACCCACAACTCTGGATGAATTGCAAACCTGCATCGTTTACTCCGCTTGAAGTCTGTGACAACGAACATCCTAGAGCGGGCATAACAGAAGTTTCCTTATCTTCATGATGTCATGAAGGGAGCAATCATATGTGAGTAGCATAATTTCAAGAGTCTTTATTGGAACTAATGTGTCAATAATTACATTGTTTGTATAAACTACAATATATAGACTTTTGAAATCAATTTATGTTCAAACACACGACATGTTGGGGTCTAGTTAGGATGTTTGGGTATGCGGAAATTTTGGTGCAGGGAAGCTTTTCTGCAAAGAATTTTAGGTGCAAGACCTTACTAATGAATGTTCTCCCTTGTTGTATGCTGATAAGTTGGTAAAAGGTCTTGACAAATTGAAGACTGGAAATGAAAAACGGTGTAAAACTTAATTGAAAAAAAAAAAAAATCCGATAATCGCGTTTTCGATGTTAAAATGTTCGAAGAGTCAATCCTAACAGATTGGAAAACGCTATAGGTGCCTAGACCATTGCTAATAGTACAAAATCGAGACGGAAGATGCTGTGGTGATGAGTGTGCCAAGTGGAGTGACCTGGAGGAGAGTCCAAATTTTTGCCTTGGTGCATCTTTTAGATTTGCAGTCTTCAGTTGGTAAAACTCTTGCAGTCTGTCTAATGAATATTTCATTTACAACGGGTGGATTCTCAAGCAGGGAGGGAACAACTGACTAACACTCACATAACAATGAGAAAGAGGATATACTATAGATCAGTAAAAGCTACTATTAGTTGTATTATAGAAGAATGTTCATGCAAACTAAACAATATGACAATGACAAGGAGAAAATAGTTGAGCTGTAAATCTATATCTTTTTAGAAATTGTAAATGTTATTGAATGCCATGTTTAATTTTTATACAATTCAGGACACTTTTTTTTTTCAGTCCGCTCATCAAGAGATAGAGAGAGAGTTGTGTATCAATATTACGGTGTCACTCAGTAATAGAAAAATACTTGAATTATATCAGAGAAAGCATGGTTCAAAAAGTGTTCGCCCTGTCGTTTTCTCATGTATTAGTCACTGTTCATAGGCCCTACGTGAAGAAAGTATTAACAGGGAGGTTAAACAGTTGTAATCTAAATACGGAAATGAAATAGTATTGATAGAAAATAACTATCACAACGATATGTTTTGGGCCAAACGAAGGAAAATGTTCTGTAGAAATGACATTGTAACTGACACATTAAAGGGAGGGGGGGCACAACGACGTAATAAAGAAAAGGGATCAAGATATCTGAAATCACAGGTTGCAACATCTCTGCCATTTTTATGTGACGTATCATTATACTTGGTATAGTAAGTCTTTCTGCAACTTGTATGTTTGTAATTTGAATCCATATAAGGGAAAGTTTCGTAAAAGTGTCATATAGGTTGAAGGTTTGCCCACCAGCTCAGACTGATAGTGCCATCTACCAGGTGCGGGTTGAATAACTTACTGGATGCACTATGGATACAGTTTCGTCAGTTGGAGTGGTGATTTCATGAATGTATCGTGCCTCCGAGTAAAGTTTGTTAAAAAAAACTTACGACGTTTCTACGTTTTGATGAATGATAACATCACATTTGTTGCTCGTTTGTGGATTATGTTAAACCTGGACTGCAAAATAAAGTACCTCGCCTTATTTAACTGTTACTTAAGTGTAGTATGCTTGTAGTTTATTTGACCCTATCTAACTTGCTGAACAAAGGCATCTTTAAATTTTAAAGTCAGTTGGAGAAATGGGGAGGCAAGCTGTTGAACAAAATAGGGCTCGCTGTTTGTATCGACATTCTAAGTAGGTGTGTTCCGAAACAATTAAAACTTTATATAGGGGATAGTTGGGAGAGATTGCATGCAATTAAAAATAAATAATTAAAATTCTATTTTGTATGCAAAGTCTAAAAAATTACACAATATATTCTTTGGTATCTCATACACAGTTACTTGCTATGAATCTTTGATATAAGTCATTATATATCCTTAATTATAATGTTTATTTTTAATCTTTAATTTGCGCAAACTCTCCTACTAGGGTACGTAAGATTGCGCACATGGGAAGGAGAGACTGCGCATGAGAATAAGATAACATTGGATTGTGCGAACCAAATAGAAACGACTTGTTGTGATCCAAAACATTATAAACTGTTGTATTACAAACACTTACAAAGACTATTGGAAAATATTCTACAAAGTACTACCAACATTAACGCTAATGTTCCACTGTTATCACGTTCGGAAGAACAGACCTTTCTATGTTTAAATTACATTTGATTGTTCGTTTACGCCTGTGCGTTTGTTTTTCACAGCAGTTGAAAAGAAAAGTAGTTTTGTTTGAGAAATTGAAATTTTGCGTGAAAACTTTCGCGCAATGCACCGAAATAATGCATCGAGCAACTTCATTTAGCTCTTGGGGATGAAGCGCCATCTAATAGAACTGTGTACAATTGTTTTTTTTTTTTTTCGAATTCCAGCGTCGTCGCACATTTCTCAGTGATGAATTTCGTGAAGGTCATCCATCCACATTTGTCCTGAGTAATGTTGATGCTGTGCGTGACATGATTCAGAGAGATCGGCATGTGACATACCGTAAGATTCAGACATCCGTCAACATTGACGTGAAAGTAATACATATAATTTTGCATGGTTACCTGAACGTATGGAAGCTTTCAAACCGTTGGATCCCCCACAACTTGACCGAAACTCAAAAACAGTCTCGTGTCAAGTGGTGTAAAGAAATGCTCAAAAAATTCAATCGAGATAAGTCGAATTTGGCGTACTACATCGTTACAGGAGACGAAACTTGGATTTATTCCTACGAACCCGAAACTAAACAGCAACCGACTGTTTGGGTGTTTCAAAGTGATCCGAAACCAACAAAATGATTACTTGTCTCTTCGGTTACACCGAACGTGTGGCAATCGTAGCTTTAGAAGATCGAAGGACTGTAAATGCTGAGTGATATCCAACAATTTGTTTGCCGGAGGTCATCAAGGAACTGTGTAAAACAAACCCAAATATTCGAATCATTCTTCATCACGACAACACCAGTTCTCACTGAGCACATAAAACTGTTGATTTTTTGTCCTGTCGAATTAATGACTCATTGTCCGTACTCACCCGATTTATCACCTAATGACTTCTTTTTAGTCCCAAACATTAAAAAAGAAGATGCGTGATGAGCGATTTGTGTCGCCTGAAGCAGCTGTTGGGCTCATTCCGAACAGCGGTTTCTGAGATATCAGACTCCGAGTTGAAAAGAAATGCTTTCAAAATTGGTTTGAGCGTATGCAAACATGTATCGATCTTAAAGGTATCGATGTTTGAAGAGCAATAAAGGCATTTCCAGAATTTTACGTGTCTTTTTTTCACATTGATTGCAGAAACGTTTCCAGCAGACCTCGTATTAGCTAAAACAGCCTGAATATTCCTATTAAATGTTATATTTCTTACTTTTGGCAGTGTTCATAAACTTTACTAATACAATCGTAAGTGGACAGCGGAAAAGAATTTTGTACTCTTCACACAGTGTATTCCTTCTTCAAGTAGTGAGCCAGCTGAGATATTTAACAGCCAGCGAATTACGGCATCATAAGCTGTGCAGTCAAATAATTCATTTATTATTGAACCCTTTAAAAAACTTTTAACTTCATATCAAAAGTTCCTTGAACACCTTGGAGCTTACTTTTCCACGTAATATTGTCTTTCGTCTTTCCATAATTTTCAAAAATCGTAAACATGGAGGGGGAGCATGAAAAAGAGCATTAATGACAATATAAGCTGTATCAAAGCCATTGTGTTGCTATACATGCTCATTTTCACTTATTAACTAAATGTACTAGAGGAAGTAGTTCGTATCACGAATTGATATTTTAAACGAACTGAACTTCTCATCTTTGTAGCTGATGTCCTGAGATCCAACCGCCGCTGCAGGTCAAACTTTTTGTGACAAGTTGTATTCTCTTGTGACGAAGTAACCCGTCAATAGCTAGCGCGAAGAGAGACGTAGTTATGACCAAGCTGGTGTTTTTCTACGTATCTGTAAGAGAATATACTGAGCAAAGAGACATGGAAACGCATATTCTAAACAAGAATATTACTTATGAGGATCGCTGGCTTGAAAACATAGTAAAAGCGATTTGTAGGATATAAAATGATTAAGAAATTACATCTCAGCTTATCAGGGTAATAACACAAAGAAATGAAGTTTAAATTTTTCCGTAACATATACGCGTACATATGTTATGGTGATCGGAATTTTGATGATAGGGTACGTGATCAGAGATTTCGCTAAGTTCCTCGTCAATTCTTTATACGTAATTATTCTTTTCTTCCTTTCGGGACTGTAGAACTCCACTCCACTCGAACGGTAGCTCTTCGGGTGACGCTAAGCAACGAGTCTGTTAGCGGCACTCACATATATACAGCCAATTTCGGATCTAGCAAACTATAGGGCTATAAGCTCAATTTTGATGCTTCAAGTTGCATTTGAAAGCCCTTTGCCATACTAAGACACAGAAAAAAAATGGATCCGTAGGACCACCCTGGGACCCCATAGGGCGGTTTGAAAAGAAAAATCAGAATTTCACATTTCTTATGATAGCACTAACCCCAGACCATATAGGTGACCGAAACTTGTAGAATCTTAATCTACGCTTCAATACCTTTCACACGGTGTATTTTTTTTTAATAGGCAACCTTACAAAATAAGTGATATCAGTATGAAAATCCCTCCTGCGTAAAGACAAGAGTGACGCAAGAATTCTACCCACAAAAGAAGTGATACCCATTTTGCGAGTTACTTTTTTTTATGTCACTATGGCGGAGGAATACTAAATCTCTTAATTTTATTACAAAAGAAACACTTCCGTCAGAGTGACACAAATAAAGTAATTCGCAAAATGGGTATCACTTCTTTTGTGAGTAGAATTCTTGCGTCACTCTTGCCTTTACCCTGGAGAGGTTTCCATAATGATAAGTTACAAGCTACAAATTTATACAAGTTAAAGCTGCTTGTAATTGTAAAGATGAATCATGGATAGAACTCTTCAAGATTTAAGAGAGTGAACTAGATTTGTCTTGTCTGAGTGTAAAGAGGGAGAGAGAGAGAGAAAGAGAGAGAGAGAGAGAGCAAATTGTTTTAACGACTTAAGAGATGTATAAGTTACAAGCTACAAACTTACAAGTTAAAGTTGCTTGTAACTAAAGATGAATCATAAATATAACTTTTCAAGGTTTTAGAGAGTGGACTGGATTTGTCTTGTCTGTGTGTGAGTGTGTGTAAAAGAATGAGAGAGAAAGAAAGAAAGGGAGGGAGAGAGAAAAATCGAAATACGAAAGAGAATCAACCGCAGTAGATTTATTTTCAAGTTCCGCTCTGAAGTTAATGAAGACAAGTTGAGCGGTTGCACTAGAGCGAATCCTAGTAAGAGCACTACTAGTAGTAGCAGTAGCAGCAGTAGTAGTTTTGGTATACGGAACTTCCTTATTGCATGAGCCAGTTAAACTTCTAACTCAACCCTTGCGTTAGAAGTCATTTTGCCACCTCCGTCGAGTGCCTCATACTTACCCTCACCAGTATTACCAGCCCCCAACAAATACACTTTCTTTAACCGTGCCTTCTCCTGACTGTATCTAATATACCACCCCCTCTTTTCCCATTTTCTCCATTGCTCCCTGTTCCTGATTTTTTCTCTTTCCCCTTGCCAAACTTTTTCTTCTCTCTCTCTCTCTCTCTCTCTCTCTCTCTCTCTTTACGGAGCTGACCGAACTGAAGTGAAACTCACTTCACCTTCTCCAGGCCAAACGATCGGATCGATCGCTTTTGTGCCGTTGAAACAATGTTGCCACGTTTGTTGGCATTAGTGAGAAAATGCGTTGTGTTCAACATACTTATATAGAAGACTTCTTCTTAAATAAGAAAGCCAAAAAGGTAGAAAGCGTTGTTGAAAATAAGAGAAAGGTACTTTGTTAAAATGTAAATTAAAGAAATGGTTTTGCTTTTTTCTTTAAACAAAATCGAATATAAATTATGATTAATTTATTTAGGTAGAAGATACTTCTACTGTGTGTAGATAGCTGTAATAATTCCTTGTAAATTCTTGATTTTAAACCATACAATTTGATACACTTACTACGAATTTAGTTACATCTACTTGCACTGAAAACAAATTTAACAGGAACGTATTTAGATTAAATTGAATTGATTCTTATTAATTGCCTTTGGACATCCATGGCTCAGGCAGGGATAAGGTAAAGGAAAGGAGTCTGGCCTAATTTGAATGTACCATCCAGGCCTTTCTCTCGTATGACTGAGAAAACCCCTGGAGAAACCTGAGTCAGAGTAGTCGGCCGCTGGGATTGAACCCAGAATTTCTCTCGTGCGAAATCAACGCCCTGATAACTGAGCTACGTCCACTAGGTAGAAATGCTGTTGTCTGAACGACTAAATAATGTCTCGTTCAAGTTACTAGTTCACACATCCTGTAAGAGTAATTAGTTTGTGCGAATCATTCTGCTGAATGAATGAACTTACAGAAACTCCCAATAGGATGACTCGCAAATGATTCATCCAGAATGTTACCAATGTCAGAAAAGTTGTGTAATAATCAATCACATAAAAATATTTCCGTTAATTTAACATCTTTTCTTTAGTATGGGCTTTAGAAGTAGCTATGGCCTAAGCTTGTCAGAAGTCTGCGAGATTACGTCTTTGGACGACCACTTTCGGGACAGGGATGAGGATACAAACCTGGTCCTTTCTTTACAAACCATTCAGGTAGATGAAACCCAGGAAATGACTAGAAAACTTATGTGAGAATGGCTGAAATTTTTGAATAACTGATAAAATTGTTTACACTGTTAAATTTAATACTTGTACTTTTATTTAAATTTATATTTATAGAATTTGTACTTCCTGTTAGGAAGAGGCTAATATTCATAATCTATTAATGCAAGCAGATGAAGGAACGAAGGCAAGTGTAATTAACTGTTCAATGGTATAAATTGTTCCTCATCTTTAGCGACTATTAACAGTTATGGAATATTCGGTAGAAACACTCGTAAGTTCATTTGGACATAGAATGAGACGATGGTGCCATCTAAGTTCAATTATTGTCAACGACGATAGCTCTAAAACCCAAACAGGTCGAATCTTTATTAACTACGAATAACCTTATAACTTTTCCATGTAACATGTTTGTTCTGTATGAACTTAGGCATAAAACAAACCACTGAAGTAACTATAGGTTTTGCCAATCTTAAAATTATTTAATGCATTATAACACCCATATTTTTTTATTTTCGCTTTTGGCTTTTGTGTAGTAAAAAAACATAAGTTAATTAAGTTTGAGCTTAACTAGAACTAACGAAGTTCGTCTTGGCTCAGACCATGCGATTTATGGCCATTATTTTATATTCTTGTCTTCAGCTATCACCTCATTCCCAGTTTTTAAAAGATAAACGACATCTTGATGTAACAATTTAAATAATAATCAAATTCAGTTAAGTACTGGTATCAATGAAAAGGTTACATGTCGTGTACGTTTAGTAATAAATCCAATTATTATATTAGCCTTTGCTTTAGAAAACGATTAACCGAAGGTGCTCAGTTGTAGAGCGTTGACGTAGCATTCGGAAGGTCCTGGAAACGAACCAAGCGGCCGCCCGTCCTGACTGAGTTTTCTCCAAGATGTTTCCATGGAAATGCCGGGATGATACCTACTAACTAGGTCCTGTCAGACTACCTTCCAACATCCTGTATCCCACCGGTCCGAGCCTCAGATGCCTTAAGGTCATAAATGCCTCAAATAAACTATTTCTTTTTCTATCATAACAGTTTGAACCCCTTTGTTTAACCTTGTGGTGTGATAATATCATGAACATTTGGTATGTTGCAATTTTAGCGTTATCAACACTACATGTTACCTGGTCTATTTTGAATATCAAGAAATAACGTTTCCCAAACTTTCACTCCATGAGTTGCAAAGGAAACATATTTTCTGGGTTCCCAAATCCTCAAACTAATGAAAAGTTTAAAATTTTAAAATCTCTGTATCCAAATGATAAATCTGTTGTCCAAATCTTTCTGGAAAAAAAAAGGAAGAGATACTAATTATAAAAACAGTGGTAGAAAATACGTTACATATCTTGGAAAAAAATTCAGTTGAACTTCCAGCGCCAATTTCTCTAGAATCCATCGAGTTCTTCCAAGAAGATTTGGGTCAAATCAGCGAGGAACAAAATGAAATATTCTACCAACCAATAACATGGTAACACAGAAATCGTCAACGTAGATACAATGTAATTAGCGTGTTGCATTCTCAAAGGAAATGTAAAGACGAGAGACGTGTACTTCGAGTGTACGTGCGAAGACTATATCCAACTTATTAAACAAATTTCTTTAACGTACATTCAAAGGATTAACGAACAAATCGTTTATTCTGCTGCCTTTATTAATTTATGTAGTATGTTTATTTGACATTATTACTTTTATTTATTTACCATGTATATAAAAGAAACATAGGATAAAGCCAATTCCACGCGTTTTCAAACATAAACACACACACACACACACATATATATATATATATAATTTTAAAAACGATTAAAACTTTGAATTATTTGAATTTATAAATTAAAGTTGTGCCTTAACCTTTCATAGAAGACCAAATTCAAGGAGTTATCAATAAAATTTAATTCTATTTGGAGAAAAACAGCTTCTAATAATCGTATAAGTGCTAGCTTGTGTTATTGTGATAGTCGTTTCTCCAACAAACACACATAATTCAATACAGGGTGGTAACATAATGCACCAACAAAGTTTTGAAGCACGAAAGTACTTAAAAGAAATACTTAGTCACCGAGGTTCATATTCCGCCCCGTCTGGGAGAGACAAGCTGCCGAAAATGTGGAAAAATGAAATTTAAAGCTTTATATTTTCAATACTATTAATAATAAATCTTATGCGTCATGACGTCATTAAAGACATCAAACCAGTGAATCACACGTCAAAATCGGTGAAGGGGTTCAAAGGTTATGACTTTTTCAGCTTAATCACAGAATTTTCACAAGTGATAGAAAAGGGCCTCCCTCATTCTGTCTCTCTTTTTGGTTTAGCGCAAATGGTTGGTACCGGGGTTTTGGGGGGTTAATTGCGGGCCCCAACAAGTTAGGGTTAATCGAAGCTTGGTTTGTTGGTAGGAGTTGCCATGAGATACGGCCCAAAATCGGCCTTTTGTATGAAGACTATGCACTTTTTTTTAATAGGCAGCCTTACAAAATAAGTGATATCAGTATAAAAAACCCTTCGGGATAAAGAGAAGAGTGACGCAAGAATTCTACTCACAAAAAAGTTATATCCATTTTGCGAGTGACTTTCTTTGTGTCACTATGGAGGAAGGACACTAAATCTCCTAATTTTATTACAAAGGAAACACTTCCGTCATAGTGACAAAGAAAGTAACTCGCAAAATGGATATCACTTCTTTTGTGAGTAGAATTCTTGCGTCACTCTTCTCTTTATCCCGAAAGGTTTTTTATATATATATATATATACTGATAGATCATACACCTTACAGGGGGCAATTTATAAGTTAGGAATTAGTAGGGCTTGAAAGATGGTTGAGATGTCGATGGAAAGGTCTCGCCGCAATTTTTCCAACGGATCTCTACACGAGATGCTCTCGCTGCTGGAGCCTGATAGTAGCAGCATGGTCTCGCGACAGACGAAAGTAAAGCAAAGTAGGTAGATGCCACTGGAGAAAATAAGCTTGTTTAACCCCTTGCTGGTCCGCAACACACATATCATTACTATTTGATGGGTTGCCTGCTCACTAAGGGGAAATTCAGCAATTACATACTGTAACGTGATTTTCCAACTGACATGTTTAGTGAGAACAGACAGCCGTTGTATTCAATAATGTAATGCAGTGTAGTGTAATATTTATTAAAGTGCTACGAACAGTATGTGCCAATCTAGTACTACGTCATACAAGATACATATACATGTGATAAATAAAGTAACAGATAAAGTTAAACAGATATTTGATATGAATACAATTATTTTACATAATAATAACGCTCGGAATGTTTGTTAATGTTTCATATGAACTTCGGACAATTTCCAACAATTGCAAAAAAAAAAAAAAAAAAAAAAACTTTCGTAAACTTGATAAATTTCTGGGAAAAGGTCCTTTATTTAAACTATACCCATCTCGAGTTCTAATTAAAATATAATACAATCGAAACAATAGAATTTAGATGTAACTTTACAGACGCTTACTGATCTTTACAGAAGTTTTTAAAAGAAAATTCCTTCATAATTGTCTCGTGTAACGACACTCTTAAATGTAGCCACAAGATTTTCATTCCCAGATAAAATCAAAAAGCTAATTTTTAAATTCTGTCTCAACTAGCAAAGCTTTCACATAGCTTCTTTCAGAATATCCTTGCTCTCATTATTTGGTAGAGCGTTGGTTTAGCAAATTGGAAGGTCCTAGGAAGAATCCCAACACTCAGCGTGACTGAGTTTCTTCTACGCTTTTTCCTCAGTCCCAGCAGGAAAATACCGGGATGGTATCTCCAAAACTATGCTCTAACCGAGAATCTTACAGTTTCTCTTAGGCCATTCCAGCCAGAGTTGCCTTAAAGACCATAAATTAATTCAAATTTTTCTAAATTATTTTGTTACCACTCTACGTACATATGGGGGGAAGACTTTTATGTTTCTATCATTTCTTTTCAGTGAACATACTTTCAGTTTTTCTGATGCCTTCAGTGTTTTTCTCTTTAAGACCCTACACAACGTATTTTAGCTTTACGTGGCAACACTCACTCCAACTGTCATGGCATCAGTAATTTTATTTAATGTTTCTTCCCTCCTTACAGTATATGTCTGTCAGTAAAGACCCGATTACTTATGTTTTTTTTATACTTTCTTGTATTCTTTTCTACTTCAGGTTTGCATTTTGAATCCTTTTTGTGTAGTTTCTTAAGTCCAATAAGTTAGAACATATGACAGTGACTAAACCCATATTTAATGAAGATTCCAGCCTTGCCATGTGCTTATATAAAATTTTGCCTCCATCCATTTAAGGTGTATGCAACTGTACAATATCTATACAAGCTACAGTGTAGCAATAACCACTTTTTTTCCTCGTAACCAAGATTTTTTTTTTCATAAATGTTTGTGTGGAAATAAGATAAAACAAGGATCGATTTTGGTTAGAACGGTATAATTTTAATAAACTGGACTAAGAATAACACAGCAAATTCGTCGCTTATCTTTGTTAAATATTGAAATACGAGTTTGACGCAAATGTTAATTAGTGTGGCTTTATCAGGACATATTTATGAACAAACTGTCTACAACAAGTGGTTGTAAAGTTCACGACCCAAGAAACTTTTAAAGCTCTCTTCAACATAAAGAGCTTAAAAAATAATACTCTTTCTACTCATTATTTACATCACTTGAACACACAACTAACACAACTTGTAACAAAATGTAGATTTTTTACAGTGTAGAGACTAATATTTAGTATACAATTAATCATACTACCTCGTGTGTTCATTAATTAGAAGAAGAAGAAGAGGTTGTAAGAGAAAAAATACAACTTTACTTAATAGATATTTGATAAGCCCGCCCGTTGGTATGGAGATCAAAAGTATTTGCTATGGATCCCATAAACCAGGTTTCTCCAACTTGCAGCCGGCGTTGCGATTTTGACTGGCCTTGAAACAAATCCAAAATTACAGTTACAGTATTCTACATTAGATTTAGCAGAAAATAATTTGAAACACAAGTAATTTGCCTCTTGTTTTAAAATATTCAACAGATTGTAAATAGTTATTAAATTCCTTTGTGACTATGACAACCTGGGAAAATGTCAACGTAATATATTAAAATTACGATATGACTTTTGACTTGATCCTTTTTAATGCGGTCCTAGCCTCTTGCTTAGCTAATTTGGCCCGCTGATCAGCGCTGTTGGAGACCGCTGCCATTACGTATAGCCACTAAGTGTAGATTTTGGGCCCATACATAATATATGATCTTAATAATGGTTAAAGTAAGGAATCATGACAAAAGGTTCTACCTAAAGATGCAACTACCATAACTCAGCACAAGCAATCAATGTTATTGCTTCCTTTATGCCTATTTTGATCTACCTTGCACTTTACATGATTCAGTACGGATGCTTTTCCTTCTGTG
Organism: Lepisma saccharinum; assembly: GCA_022664845.1. Taxonomy (NCBI): domain Eukaryota; kingdom Metazoa; phylum Arthropoda; class Insecta; order Zygentoma; family Lepismatidae; genus Lepisma; species Lepisma saccharinum. Next base: position 15,689 of record JAGDQP010026966.1, read on the forward strand.
ATTTAGTGTTGCTAAGTACAACATATAAAAAATAGGGGAAATATATCCTTAAAACTTAAACGGAAAAGCTTCCACGAATGATATTTTATATAATTTAATTCGGTTTTCGAGTAAACCCAAGACTTCTGTTCCATTAATTAATTTGTAATTTAATATGAGGCTATGGTAAAATTGCCTCACCTAACATCTATTTTGTTAATATCTAATTAGCATTACCTTATTTTACTAACAAAATGTTAAGAAATAAAATGAAAAGGAGAATGGGAAACGAAACAAAATATTATAATTAATTTAACTTCCAGGAAACGATTGAAAAGTGGCTACAAACCTGAGTTCTTGTACTCATTTTTAAGGAAAGGACTTGTTGAACATTTGCTTAGCATGAAATAGAGCTAACCTACTTTTGTTCATAGACTGCTTGCAAATTACCTTCTGTTTTCGATCTTATTGTTACAAGGGGATCATAAAAATGCACATTTAGATTAAAATTGCTTTTATTGGAACTAGATAGCCCTATGACACATTTTTATAATTCTGAGAAAAATGAAAATAAACATTTCATTCGTGGTATAAAATAAGTCATATGTTCCATTTATCATTTACGATGTTAATTGTTTTGAATTAGACACAAAGCGTTGAAAATATTTCGACAAAAGTTTAAACAAGCGATCAGAATTGCGGCATGAGGCTAGATTGCTACCGGAATTTTATTGTATAATATTTATGCATACTTTAAATCTCTTTTGAAGGTAAAATTAAAAATAAATTATACAAAGGAAATTGCAATATATTTCACTCTTATTTCTAACGTGATACTTCATTTTTGTGTGTAAGAGCCAATTTTACGCTTTCCAGTCCATTTTTTCATAAGATAACCAACTACATTTATAGAATAATCCCCTGCGTTAAAGACAATTGTTTTTTTCAAATTGTCACTACATTTTGAGAAAGTATTGTGCAAAAGGTTATCCTTAACAATGTTACGGGATATTTGAATAATTATCTTGACAGTCTTATTATGAACAACGGTAGTTCTTCGAGTGACGCTAGTTCAGAAACGAGTCTGTCAGTGGCACTCACATTATATACAGCTAATTTCGTATCTAGCGAACTATAAGCCCGATTTGGATGCTTGAACTTGTATTTGAAAGCTCTTTCTCATACTAAGACTCAGAAAAAAATGGGTTGGTAAGACCACCTTGGGATCCCCTAGGGTGGTTCGAAAAAATCAAGATATCATATTTCTGATTATAGCACTGACCCTAGACCATATATACAGCCGAAACTTGCAAAATCGTAATCTACGTGTCAATACTTTTCAAACGGTGTATACACATCAAAATCGGTGAAGGGGTTCAAAAGTTATGACTTTTTTCAGCCGAATCACACAATTTTCACAGATGATCGAAACATGTTTCTGTCATTCTGTGTGTCTTTTTGCTTAAGTCCCAAATCGTTGGTACCAGGAGGTTTTGGGGGTCAATTGCCGGCCCCAATAAGTTGGGGTAAATCGAAACTTATTTTTTTGATATGAGTTATGGTTTTCGAGATACGAAGCCTACCATGGTCCAAAATCGATCTTTTGTATGAAGATTATCTTTAGTTCACAATGGTGCGTGGTGTCTTCAAATCTCGTAACGTTAATTTAACTCATTTCCCGACTTCATAGAATGATGACATTTTGCACAGTGACGTAAGTCGGGTGACAATACAATATTCCATTGTTACTTTTATATATTTAAAAGAATATTTTAATAATTTTTAATGCGTACTTCTTTATCCTAAAATAAATACTTTCTGTAATGCTCTTGGGTTTTACTGTGTGCACAACACGTTAGGATTTTGCTCACAAAACTATGGCTTCTGGAAACGTATCCGAACACCGAAATAACTCGACAGAAATAATAAAAAAACTTTTTAAAGACATATTTCTCTCAAACAATTCGTAGTCATCATCATATTCAGCCGTTTTCTATGCACTGCTGGATGAAGGCCTCCCTCTTTTCTTTCTACATATCTCGGGCTGTTGCTATCCTTAGCCATGTAGCTCCTGAAAAACGCTTGATTTCATCTACCCATCTTGTATTTGGACGTCGTCCCGGTCGTTTCTTTTCTCTGGAAATCCAATCTAGTACATTTGTCGCCCATCTTCCAACTGTTCGCCTAGCTATGTGACCGGCTCGTCTCCACTTCATCTTCTTCGCAGTCTTGATTATATCTTCTACCTTTGCTTGTGTGCGAATCAATTCATTAGTCTTCATGTCCCTCCTGGTTATTCCTAGCATGCATCTCTCCATTGCTCTTTATGTAACTTTTAAACTTTGAGTAGTTTGCGCATTCAATGTCCAAGTTTCACAGCCGCACATCATCAAAGGTAAGACACATTGATTATAAACTTTACGCTTCAGACACATTGGTAGTTTCCTTTTGAAAATAAAGTGTAGTTTTCCAAACGAACTCCACGCCATTTTACATCTGCTATTTATTTCATCAGTCAACTTGGCATTCGATGGTTTGAGCTGGCCTAGGTAAACATACTCATCAACTATGCCTATTGTCTCTCCGCTAATTTTTATTTCCTTGTTTACAGCATGTTAATTGCACATTACTTTTGTTTTACTTAAATTCATTTTAAGGCCTATTTTCGAACTCTCATTACACAGCTCTTCCATTCTGGTTTGTAGTTCTTCTGCACTTGAAGCGAACAGGACTATATCATCAGCGAACCGTAGGTGAGAAAGATATTCGCCATTGAACTTTATTCCAACTTCATCCCGGATTAAATTTTTTGAACACTATCCCCAGTACAGCTTAAACAATTTTGGAGAAATTGAATCTCCTTGCCGTACCCCTTTTCCAATTTAAAATTTTTCACTTTCTTGGTGTAGTCTAATGACAAATGTAGCAGTCGAGTAAATGTTTCGCAGTAACTTGATGTATGCACTTTCTATGCCTTGATGTTCAAGTGATTTAAGTACTGCTGCTAAGGAGACCGAATCGAAAGCCTTTCCAAAATCTATGAATCCTAGACATAGTGGAAGTTCATATTCATTAGTCCTTTCCATAACTTCATTCAATGTTTGTATGTGGTCCATTGTGCTAAATCCACGACGAAATCCGGCTTGTTCCCTTTCCTGATTAAAATCCAAGTCTCGTTCAATACGATTCAAAATAACTTTGGTGAACATTTCATATAGGACTGACAGTAAACTAATTGGTCTGTAGTTTTCGACGCGTTCTTTGTTCCCTTTCTTGTACAACAAAATGATAACGGTATTATTCCAACTTCTGGGTATTTCTCTCTTCCTCAGGCACATTGAGAATAATTTGACAAGTTCCTCTTCCTTCTTTTCACCTCCCCATTTAAACATCTCTGCTGTGAGTCCATCTTCTTCTGGCGATTTTCCATTCATCATTGCTAGGGTACAGAGTTCCGCGGGAACTTTGAATAAGATGATTGATTACGCCAAACATGATTCTTTTATGCAGCCTATCTTTTTGGCTTGTTATCGTTGTGTTTTAGACATGCTTTACATATGAAGAAATTAGGAAACCAGTCTACCGATAAGGGTGGTTCTCTATTTATTAACAGTGCAGCTCGGTACGGTTAAGGTATTGAACGGGGAGTCCATGTTGACGTCTGTCCGTGAGATGACGGCTTTGAAGTATATGTTCCATTGTGTATGGTTGGAGTAGATACCGTTCCTCGATGATAGATGTAATGTATTTTCGTACTAATTCGAATTGTTATGTATGTAATGAAATAAAGATTATCACCTGTATTCGTCCCCAATTCGAACCTAAATTAAGTTATTTCGTACGCTATATTTAGGAACAGCTTTACTTTAACAATTATCTCTCGAAGTACGTTATCCACTTCTTCCTTCATTACGTCTGAAACTTATACATCATTTCCTTCTCAGTCTTCTTTTCGTAGTTCTTCATCAGAGTAGTACAATTCTCTGTAGAAATTTTCAAATATTTTTTTTATAATTTCTTCCTTATTTCGTGTTACGGTCCCGTCTGGTCTCTTAACTGCGATTATTTGCATTTTCCCTATCATGAGTTGCTGCTTGGTTTTCTTCAGATCTTCGTACATCCTCTCTTATTTTCTTCCTTACGGTTTTATTTAGTTCTATGTATTCAATCCTTTTTATGAAATTTTCCTCTTCATTTCCCTTCTTTTCTTCATCAAGAGTTTAGTTTCTTCTGAGATTTGCTCTCTTTTGTTTTGGAGCCTACTATTTCCTAGGCTGTTTCTCTTATTATATAAGTCAGTATTTTATTTCTGCTATTGATGTCTTCTTCATCCTCTAACCTTGCAAGGCCATGGATCTGTTGCTTAGTTCTATCTCGAACGTCTGTCTGTGTTTCCCTAGATTTTCCAGATCTAAAAGTGGCGATTTTCCTCTGATAAGTTTCTTTCTCTCAAGTCTAGTATTTAGTTTCGGCTTACATCTTACCATCCTATGATCACTCGAGACTTTGAAACTGTTCAGAACAGACACGTCTTGCAGAATTTCCCTGTTATTTGATAGAACGTAGTCTATTTCGTTTTTGGTCCCATTTGGGTCTTTCCATGTCCACTTCCTCTGGGGCGGTTTGTTGAAAAATTGTATTGGAAATGAACAGTCTGTTGGCTTCTGAGAATTCCACTAACTTCTCTCCTCTCTTGTTTCTTTTGACCAATCCAAAGTTTCCCACTTTCGTGTCACTGCTCTGCTTGGCTCCTATTTTCGCATTGAAGTGTCCCATCACAATTTTATAATGCGATTTGCTACTATCCAAAATCTTCTGTATCTCCTCTTATAGGTCATCGACTTCTTCCTCCGGGTGTAAGGTTGTTGGAGCATACACTTGTATAACTTCCATGTTATATCTCTTGTTTATCTTTATTACTACTCGTACGATTCTATGAGATATTCCTTCTAAAAAGGTAAAAAATAATTTTGTTTATGTATGACAAAAATAGCATGAAAGCAGCCAATTGAAGGATTTGAAAAGTAATGGCGCCCCATGCTTTTCTTTTTAGTCATGCAGAAACAAAATTATTTTTAACTTTTAGTACGACTTATTTAAGAAAAGTAGGCCTATGTCTTTAAAAAGTTTTATTATTATTTTTTTAATATGCAGCCTTACAAAATAAGTGATATCAGTTCAAAAATATCTTCGGATAAAAGGAAGCGTGACGCCAGAATCCTACTCACAAAACAAGTTATATCCATTTTGCGAGTGACTTTCTTCGTGTCACTATGGCGGAAGGATACTAATTCTCTTAATGTTATTACAAATGAACCACTTTCGCCATAGTGACATAAAGAAAGTCACTCGCAAAATGGATATCACTTCTTTTGTGAGTAGGATTCTGGTGTCACTCTTCTTTTTACCCGAGGGAGTTTTTGAACTGATCTCTTTACGTATAATACTGATTATACAAATATCAGTTTTATAGTGATCGGTGGCCAGCATGTTCCACGTTCAACAATGTAACAGGAGACAGTTAGCTACTGATACAGCAGAATAATGTATCAATCTTTTTTTAGAGAGCGATTAGATGATTCACTCTCCTCTTCGTGAATAGGTTCATACCGGCCATATGGTCCTATACCAGCAAATTTGTTTTTGACCTATGGCACTTGACGTAACCAACAATGCTTTGCACAGCAGCACAAATAGCTTTTAGAATTTAGGAAATGTTTATACAATAAGACTATGCCTTCCTCGCTTAAAAACTATTACGTATGTATTACATAAAACCACGTCAAAAAGAGTCATATGTTGAATATGGTAAATATAGTCCTTAGCCACATTATGTTAAAATTTGCTAAACTTATCTCAGTTTCGGTTGCTTCTGACTATTCTTCTTTAGAAAAAAATAGCAATATGTTCATCTTTGCTACTGTCAAGTAAGTCTTCAATAGCGCTTGTTTTGTCTAAATTAAAGGTTTCTTTTTGTTGTAGAAATACTCTTGCTATCTATGTGGCATTCCACTATGTTGCTTCACAAGGTGACATTGACTATTCTTGCTAAAAGGTTTCGCATCGTCTTTTTGGGGTCAAGAGGGAACTATAAATGTAGTGCTCTCATGTATTGTCATATTTGAAAACATGATAATGGTAGTCCATAGTGTTGCTTATAAATATGAAGCAACAACCCATGTTCGACGAAGGTGTGGCATATAATTATCTCGCCCCGAATCCTTCAATTAGTTTCAGAACTTCGAATTTAATGAGTATTTATTATCATACACGTGCTTACTATGAAAAGTAAATTATGTTAATATTGAGACAATTGAATGTTTCCTGTTGAAAAGAACAAAAATATATGCGCCATGTACATGAGGGCGGCGCGCGATACTGCTGACACAGTTTGATGATGCTCCAGTTACACCTCAACTGCTTACGCTTAAATATCTCTGTCAACGTTGAACGACCCTCAATTAACGGATCTGATTTCACGGAGCCAATCACCCGTCGTGCCGTGTACACCTTTAATTAAGTTTTTTTTTTAAAAACTGACTCAGTTCCTGTTCGGGCGCCATATATAAAATTAAGATATTGTGTACTGAGCAGAAAGGTGGGGGAAAATAAGAACTATATGATCACAAGAGCATTGATTGTATGAGTTAGGCGATATTCGTGCAAGGTTTATGTCTAATGTTTTAAAACGCCATTGGAAATAATTATTTATCATTTCTACGTACACAAGAAATTTACCCTTGTATTAAAGAAATTTTACCTTGTACTCATGATTTAACATTTTCACTCGCTAAATTTAAAACTTTTATTCAACAAATTATATTGTCTCGAGACAAATCACATTAGCTTGTAGACGAATCGCATGTACCTGGTTTTACCACGAATTATGACATAACTGTACCTAACAAATTGAAATATGTTTCGTAGTTCTTCGTTGCGTAATTAAAAAATCTTTTAATTTCCTTAACCCATCTTTAATGTGCATAAAAGTGCTTAGCATGATAGCGTCTGTCAATAGTTTTACTATTCTTAGAAAGCAAAAAGATGAAAAAGTAAGGAGAGAGAGAGAATGCTTTGAATTATTTGGAAATGATGTGGAGAGGCTAGTAACAAGAGCGGTATCAGCGTAAACCAGCTGTTTGCTTCCAGGTGACTGAGCTTTAAAAGGGCACGCTAATGAGTTGAGATTACATTAATTGACCTATCAGTGAATCTCTCTCTCTCTCTCTCTCTCTCTCTCTTTCTGTGTGTGTCTCTCTTGTAGGTGGAGCCTGTGTTCACCGGTAGAAGAGGACAACAAAAGGATTGCGAGAGATTTAAACCACCATTAGACAGTCTCTCTCTCTCTCTCTCTCTCTCTCTCTGTCTCTCTCTCTCTCTCACACACACACACACACACATGACTTGTGAAACACGTTACGAACTCCTGAAAGATAAAATTTATTTAAGTATAATATTTGAATAGAGATTCTTTTCTCTAGGGGTATGTTTACCCTAGTTTCGATATAGAAGTTAATATTATAATTTTAGATATAAATATATCTATAATTTCTTGCCTCAATCTGATTTAAATTTTTAATTATTCTTGCTACAGATTTATGACTTGTCACTTCCTAATTAAAACTTCAAGATCTCTGGTACTTGTACTACATTGGTGTATATATAATAGTTTTATTTATTTTTTCTTTACGATTGTAAAAGGAAATAAACATTCAGTAGTTGTCATGACTAAAGATTGTTTTTCTTGAGTTTACATTAACAATAATATGAACTAATATGAAAGAGGCAGTGTTGTCTGTGTATTTACGCGATTGCACCATCAAATCTCTACGTTTTTAAAGCACATTTATATACTCTAAACCCAAATAAATATATCGTAAACAATCAAATCTAATTGAATTTTTAGCGTTAATGCAAGCAAACTCTACAGGTTTAGAAAATTAAGTTGTTTTTTTTTTAAACAATAACAGTTACGAACTTAAGAACAACACGATCATATACAGATTTTTATATGCAAAGAGATTTTAAGGAGGAGTTTAGCAAATTAAAATAAAATTTTAACAACATTGAAAGTGTAATCTTCATTGTATATGGGTTATTTTAGGATAAAATGTTGGCTTCGGCCCGTCACGATTATACGAGTGCACTGCTTGTTAAAATACACAAACATCCATGTTATGCCCTACGCTGGATTCAAACTCACGACCTTCGACACACTGGCGTCATGCCTCAAATTACACAACTATCTAGTTCGGCAAAATAGTAAGGAGATTTGAACAAAATTCAAAGTCCATATTGGCAAAATCAAGGAACATTTTTAACCAAATTGAAAGAGAAATTTTAACCAAATTGGAAGCACATTTTGACCACATTGAAAACAATTTTTTTTTTAACCAAATAAAAAGAAGAACATTTTGAACAGAATTGAAAGTGTTTTAACATCATTGGACAAGTCTTTTTTTATATACCAGGTGTATGCATAAGTTTTTGCCGGTTTTGTTGGTAAAGGAAACAAGTAATTTTCAAGGGAAATTAATTTTGTTTTATTCAAAATATTGGCCATCGGCTTCTACACATTTCGCCCATCTTTCAGGTAATTGATTCATACCATGCCAGAAAAACTGCTTGTCTTTTGCGGAAAACCATTCGTCGAGCCATTTTCCAACGTCTTCGAAATTGCTGGAGTGCTGCTCTACGAGCGCGTGCCCCATTGATGCGAAGAGGTGATAGTCAGATGGCGCCAGGCCTGGGGAGTACGGCGGGTGCGGAAGGATGTCCCATCCAAGCGATTTCAAGGTGTCTTTCACTGTTTTTGCTGTGTGAGACGGCGCATTGTCGTCTAACACAATCACTTTGCCATGTCTTCGGGCCCACTCCGGTCGTCTTTCGATCAATGCGTGATTTAAATTAATCATTTGTTGGCGATAGCGTTGTGCATTAACGGTTTCACCGGGCTTCAAGAGTTCATAATACACAGTACCGCTCTGGTCCCACCAGACACAAAGCATGGTCTTCTTGCCGAAGCGATTTGGCCTTGGTCTTGAAGGATCGGCTTTCACCAGGTGAAAGCCACGATTTTTTCCGCTTCGGGTTTTCAAAATAAATCCATTTTTCGTCACCCATCACAATTCGATACAAAAAGGATTTTCTTTCGTGGCGTTGAAGCAGCATTTCACAAGTGACTTTGCGATTTTCCATTTGACGTTCATTCAAATCGTGTGGGACCCATTTACCTAGTTTATTGATCTTCCCCATTGCTCGTAAACGTCTGCTGATTGTTTCTTGTGACACATTTAATGCTTTTGCCAATTGCTGTTCAGTTTGAGTTGGGTCATCCTCCAATAACACCTGCAATTGCTCGTTTTCGCACTTTTGTGGTCTATCAGAGCGCGCACTGTCTTTCACATTGAAATCACCACTTTTAAATTGTCGAAACCATGTCTCACATGTTCTAATCGATGGAGCGTGTTCACCATATGTTTCTACCAGCACACGATGACTTTCAACAGACTTTTTCTTTTGATTAAATATGAAAAGCAATGCGTGCCGCAAATGTTCTTTTTCAGGCACAAACTTCGACATGATCACTGAACGATGAAAGAAAGACGCTAGTGTTTGACGGACTCAACTTGTGTGTGTTTGTAGTTTAATGTCAGACGAACAAAATGACGTATGTGTCAAATGAATACGCTGAGTACTTTTCGCTGGCGCCATCTCTTAGGTAAACCGGAAACTACTTAT